>JBAMJR010000100.1:4235000-4255000 GCA_038501785.1 Myoxocephalus aenaeus
GGGCTTCATTCATCATCACTTCAGGAACGGATTCTGCGGGTGTGATGCCGAAAACCAGGAAGACATATCGTTCCCCGAAATATCCGCCCAGGTCGAGGAAATGTGATCAGACAGGCGGCAAAAACAAGCGAGGCTGCGGATGCTCCTTTGGTTCTGTGCAGAATGCAAAGTCGTCCTCTAATGTTTCACTGAGGCAATAAAGAAAAGGATATTAACAACAGGAAAGATGAAGGGTTAACCGAACAGACGAAGGGTTCATCTGTGATGTCAGGGAAACAAAAACATCTCCAACTTGGGGATGTGAAAGTTTTCTGTGGTTTACTTGAACTTTACAATTTAGAAGAAAAAAAAATCGATCTGTTTCTCAACAACCACTTCGTACTTTCTCACGTTTCCCAAACATTATTATCACTCCTTTAAGTAATAACATGAGAATAGAATGCATTCTGGTTTAAGGCAGTTTAATACAGGTTTAAGGCAGTTTAATCCTGGTTTAAAACAGTCTAATCCTGGTTTAAGACCGTCTAATCCTGGTTTAAGACCGTCTAATCCTGGTTTAACACCGTCTAATCCAGGTTTAAGGCAGCCTAATACTAGTTTAAGGCAGTCTAATACTAGTTTAAGGCAGTCTAATACAGGTTTAAGGCAGTCTAATCCTGGTTTAAAACAGTCTAATACTAGTTTAAGGCAGCCTAATACTAGTTTAAGGCAGCCTAATACTGGTTTAAGGCAGTCTAATACTAGTTTAAGGCAGTAAAATACAGGTTTAAGGCAGTCTAATCCTGGTTTAAAACAGTCTAATACTAGTTTAAGGCAGCCTAATACTAGTTTAAGGCAGCCTAATACTGGTTTAAGGCAGTCTAATACTAGTTTAAGGCAGTATAATACAGGTTTAAGGCAGTCTAATCCTGGTTTAAAACAGTCTAATACTAGTTTAAGGCAGTCTAATACTAGTTTAAGGCAGTCTAATCCTGGTCTAAGGCAGTCTAATACTAGTTTAAGGCAGTCTAATCCTGGTCTAAGGCAGTCTAATCCTGGTCTAAGGCAGTCTAATACTGGTTTAAAACAGTCTAATACTGGTTTAAGACAGTCTAATACTGGTTGGCTGTAAATTGGTTCTTATCCTTCTCTCAGGTGGTTCTGTGTTTGTTTGATGTTTGGTCGTTTGATCTTTACGTGGACTAAAACATGACTTTGACTGTTGCTGATTTGTCAAACCATTTCCAATAACAGACTTTTTTCTTGCTGCTGGACTTCTGACCAATAATCCACAGAAAAAAGAGACACAACTACACAAGTTCTTCTTTTTTTAAAGATCAAGACGGTGCCCTGACTGGATCTGCGTGACCTTTGCTTTGATTGTTCTCTGCCTGGAGGGGAAACCCGATGATCAGTCGCTCTCGTCTCAGACGTCTGGCTGTGTTTTATTTACTCTGCAGAGCCGCGCTGCAGGTGTGCAGGACTCTTCCACGGCGCCCGCTGTGAGCTGCTCGACAACCCGTGCGCCTCCCGGCCGTGCGCCGAGGGCCGCGTGTGCGTGCCCAAGCCTCAAGGTTACATGTGCAACTGCTTACCGGACAACACGGACGCACGGTAAACACACACATATGTAATTAATGTCACTTTATTAATATTAACATGAGTCTGCTGTGAGATCCCTCCCTCAAGACGTGATGATGCTGGAAATATTTGATCTGGTTTCACAGGAGTTTTAGTTTAATTGGAGAAAATGGCTCTATGCTATGTATATGCTTCATGTGTTAAAGCTGCATTATCTCTAAGTCCACCAGGGGCGACTCCTCTGGTTGTATAGAAGTCTATGCTTCATGTGTTAAAGCTGCATTATCTCTAAGTCCACCAGGGTTGACTCCTCTGGTTGTATAGAAGTCTATGCTTCATGTGTTAAAGCTGCATTCTCTCTCCGGACCACCAGGGGGCGACTCCTCTGGTTGTATAGAAGTCTATGCTTCATGTGTTAAAGCTGCATTCTCTCTCCGGACCACCAGGGGGCGACTCCTCTGGTTGTATAGAAGTCTATGCTTCATGTGTTAAAGCTGCATTCTCTCTCCTGACCACCAGGGGGTGACTCCTCTGGTTGTATAGAAGTCTATATCAATGACTCTACTTCTCTTGATGTATTCCCTCAGTAAACATTGTAAACATGAGTTTATGTCTCAATCTCTAGTTTCAAGTCTTCTTCAATACAGCATGATGTTCATTTAGTAAATTATGGTCATTTAGAGTCAAACAGACCATAAAGCAGGGGACGCTTTAGGGGTGGGGCTACAAGGTGATTGACAGGTTGATGCCACGGCGTTGTTACAACTTTAACCCTTTCAAGGTGTCTTTTCATTTCATGAAATATATCGATGTCGCCTAACAACGTCTTATTCAGCGTTCAGTCGTACTTTGCTCCGCCCTCTAGTGTCACTTCTGGTTGCGAAAAAACAAGATGGCGACGGCCAAAAACCAAGACGGTCGCGGGTCAAAATGCAGAATTCCAGGCTTCAAGATGGCAGTATACAAAGCAACGGCTATATACCATCACCTGTTTATACTCAAATAAGTCACTTCTTAAATAAGTGTAATTTTCGAGACTAAATGAATAATGAAATAATTACAACACCAATTAAGTGAGGAAGATAATTACCTGCAGCTGTGACTCCCCAGATAACGGACACACACACACACACACACACACACACACACAAACCATAATTGGACACACACACGACACCAACGTGGCCAAATGAGTACAAACGCCAGCACGAGCCTCATTATATGCGGCATCACTTGCAGCTTGCATTCAGCAAAAGCGTGCACGGTTTTTAATTTTGCATGCATATATGATTGGGCGCTTACTTTGAACTATAACACACACACACACACACAGGTTCATCAACCAGCTAGTTGTATTCCACTCACAGGAGAAGAGAAGGGTCACGTTCAGCGTTCGCATGTTCCTGCCTTCATTAAAGCCGCCTGAGGGATTGCGTCGCTCCTCGGGGGAATTAAGGCGCCGCGTGTTCCAGGTAGCGTTCCTGATTAACTCTGAACGAACGGCGACCTGCGTTTGGATCCTAATTGCAGGAAACGTGAGTTCGCCGTGTGGCTCGTAAAACTCCCAGATCAATGTGTTATCATGCCGATGCGCTCCGATAATTACCTCCACGAGTGCGTCGCGTTGTAATCCGCCTGCGCACAAAAGAGGAACATTTATTTTTATCGAACGCCATCCATCCGATCCAAATAAAAACACAGCAGACAACTGAGTTCATCAAAAACCTTTTAAAGCAAACAGCTTGTCCATGAAAAAAAAAACATATATCAATTTGGCTGTGTATCTGTATTTTAGTTTAGTTTTCTTTATAATAAGAAATGCTTTAATGATTAATAATTATAGAAGTCTATATAAATGACTCTACTTCTCTCTTGATTTATTCCCTCAGCAAACATTGTAAACATGAGTTTATGTCTCAATCTCTAGTTTCAAGCGACTCCTCCACTTGTATAGAAGTCTATGCTTCATGTGTTAAAGCTGCATTCTCTCTACTGACCACCAGGGGGTGACTCCTCTGGTTGTATAGAAGTCTATGCTTCATGTGTTAAAGCTGCATTGTCTCTACTGACCACCAGGCGGTGACTCCTCTGGTTGTATAGAAGTATATGCTTCATGTGTTAAAGCTGCATTGTCTCTACTGACCACCAGGGGGTGACTCCTCTGGTTGTATAGAAGCTGCATTCTCTCTCCTGACCACCAGGGGCGACTCATTTGGTTGTATAGAAGTCTATATAAATGACTCTACTTCTCTCTTGATTTATTCCCTCAGTAAACATTGTAAACATGAGTTTATGTCTCAATCTCTAGTTTCAAGCGACGCCTCTGGTTGTATAGAAGTCTATGCTTCATGTGTTAAAGCTGCATTCTGTCTCCTGACCACCAAGGGGTGACTCTGGTTGTATAGAAGCTGCATTCTCTCTCCTGACCACCAGGGGGCGACTCCTCTGGTTGTATAGAAGGTTGTCTGGTTGTCGGTTCAAAAAGCAGAATTCCAGGCTTAAAGATGGCAGTATGTGTTTTGATTGAATACCATCCATCCAAGCCAAAGAAAAACACAGCACTTGACAACTGAGTTCATCAAAAAACTTTTATCTCTCGCTCTCCAAAAGCAAACAGCTTGTCGATAAAAACAAAACATATATATCTATTTGTCTGTGTATCTGTTGGATTATACTTTCAGAGCTGTACAGCAGAGGAATTCAACAGCTGGGAAATGAGTGGGTGAAGCTGAACAACAGCAGGCAGTTTCATGTAAAACCAAATGACAGGTTTTTGTCAGTGTGGCAGCACTTAACAATCAGAGCGGTGCAGTCGCTCCTCTGGGTCGCTGTTTCTTTGGAGGGAGGGCTCTGCAACTGGAAAACTCTCAGCATCCACAGTCAAACTCAACCTTAACATCAGAGGGCCAACGCGGGCAAAAGCACGCTGGTTATCGCTTCATGCTCACAGACACACACCTCACCAACACCAACTGTTCAGAGTAGCTGCTTGATTTATTTATTTTTTGGCCGCTGGACAATTCTATTCTCGCATTTTGTTTTATATCCTGAATCGTGTTTTCATTTCAGCTGAAAACAACTTGATTTCTGTGTAGCCTGAGAGAAAAAAACCCACCACCTTTTGGTCCATTTAGCAAATTTAACAACATAATTTGACTCGAGCCTCAAACCGCGATTTCGCCGTCGCCATGTTGTTTTTTTGCAACCAGTGAACAGAAGTTACCATATTAGGACTGAGGAGGAGTGACGTAGAGATGCCGTATACGTCTGTGGTGTCGACCTGTCAATCACCTTGTAGCCCCGCCCCTAAAGCGTCCCCTGCTTTATGGTCTGTTTGACTCTAAATGACCATAATTTACTAAATGAACATCATGCTGTATTGAAGAAGACTTGAAACTAGAGATTGAGACATAAACTCATGTTTACAATGTTTACTGAGGGAATACATCAAGAGAGAAGTAGAGTCATTTATATAGACTTCTATACAACCAGAGGAGTCGCCCCCTGGTGGTCAGGAGAGAGAATGCCGCTTTAACACATGAAGCATAGACTTCTATACAACCAGAGGAGTCACCCCCTGCTGGTCAGTAGAGAGAATGCAGCTTTAACACATGAAGCATAGACTTCTATACAACCAGAGGAGTCACCCCTGGTGGTCAGGAGAGAGAATGCAGCTTTAACACATGAAGCATAGACTTCTATACAACCAGAGGAGTCACCCCCTGGTGGACAGGAGAGAGAATGCAGCTTTAACACATGAAGCATAGACTTCTATACAACCAGAGGAGTCACCCCCTGGTGGACAGGAGAGAGAATGCCGCTTTAACACATGAAGCATAGACTTCTATACAACCAGAGGAGTCACCCCCTGGTGGACAGGAGAGAGAATGCAGCTTTAACACATGAAGCATAGACTTCTATACAACCAGAGGAGTCACCCCCTGGTGGACAGGAGAGAGAATGCCGCTTTAACACATGAAGCATAGACTTCTATACAACCAGAGGAGTCACCCCCTGGTGGACAGGAGAGAGAATGCAGCTTTAACACATGAAGCATAGACTTCTATACAACCAGAGGAGTCACCCCCTGGTGGTCAGGAGAGAGAATGCAGCTTTAACACATGAAGCATAGACTTCTATACAACCAGAGGAGTCGCCCCCTGGTGGTCAGGAGAGAGAATGGAGGTTTTAAAGACACTTCAACATCGACTTCACTTTTCAGAACTGGAGGTTGCCGCCTGATTACGACGCTAACGAGCTAACCGTTGCGTAATGAATGTTATTTTGTTGACACTGTGACTAACAAGATGCCACAATACCAAACTAACATCATCTTTCATCTTAAAGTGTTTGCAGTGAACCCGCATCTGACAAATAACCAGCACACGACCAAAACACAGGATAATTCATCTTAATCTCCTGAATCAAATAAACCCAACGCGCTCTCCTCCTGCAGGTGTCACAACAAGACAGAGTGTTGGCCCAACCCGTGTCCTGGAGGCTTTGATTGTAAAGTCACTGACGGCTCCATCCACTGCGACCCGCTGCCTCTGGTCAGTCACACATTAGTTATTTACTGTGTGTGTGTGTGTGTGTGTGTGTGTGTGTGTGTGTGTGTGTGTTGTAGATAACTGTTGCAGGAAATTACATTTACAGTAAAAAATCGTTCTCAATCCGCGTCCGTCAGGTGTCTCCGACCATCGGCTACGTGGAGATCATGGAGATCGGCGCCAGCATTCTCGGGTTGCTCTTCTTGGTCGCCGGCTTTGTTTGCATCCGGAAGCGTTACGTTCAGCAGAAGAAGAAGAAGAAGAAGCCCGTCTGCGACCACGACTCCAACGGGTAAGAGCACGCGTTCAACATCATTGCGAACGTTACTTTTCTAATGTAGTTTATATTATAAACGTCTTTATTTGGAACTGCACTGTCCCGCTACGCCGCTCTGGCAGACTGCGTCTCTAGCTCCTCTCTGTCACGCAAAAAACACGCAAAAACAAAACACGCAATCCACTCCAGCTGAGGCCAATTAGGCCTCATCCCCGGCACCTGTTCCCTGAGCCGCTCCTCTCCTCCCCCTCTGCAGCTGAGCCTAACCACACCCCCAGCCACCACATTGTTATTATAGCTTCTTGTTGTAGTTTACTTGTTCTATTTTAGTTTACTTATTTTACTAATTGTATCTTACTCTTATTGCCTATTCTACTTTGCACTGTATTACTTTGTATTTTACGTTATAATTATTATTATATTGTTTATACGGCTGGGTTAAATGCAGAGCCCAAATGTCAAGTATATATGTAATAAAGTTTAAGTGACAACGTTTAAATCAGCACAAATCAGTATTATCATATCCGTGGATCCAGTGGAAATCCACTGCTCCTCAATGTTCTTTCCACTCTCCTCCAACATCCCAAACATGAAGTTACGGCTGAATTAATCGCCCTGAAACACAAAGTCATTTCCTGCGTGACGCCTCAAAGCAAACAGGTGATGCCTCTGAAAGTAAAACACTGCTCTTCACACCCGCAGCTACTTCCAGCCCAGTCTGACCAAGAGCCTGAAATCCAGCCACCACGAAGCCACCACCCTGGAGATGAGCTCGCTGGGCGGCGGCCCCGTCAACGACCTCGACCACACGCCCTTCAGGTCGCTGCGGCCTCGCAGCCAGATCGTGTCCTCGGGAGGCGGGGCTTCCTCTCCCAAAATGCAGCGGCCGGTCGTGTGCAGCGTCGCCCCGAACCTCCCGGCCAGGCCGCCGTCCAGCTCCGACAACGACTCCATCAGGAAGAACCACTGGGACCAGGACTACGAAGGTATGTGGTCTCAGGGGGACACTGGCTCGTTTTAAAGGTCCCCAATCTCTGGAAGAAAGAGAATCCTCGACAAAGGATTAGAAACCGCTCAATATCGCCTGAAACCTCGGCCTCAAAGCTCCAGTACCGATCAGGTTATAGGTAATATAATATAATATATATATATATATATATATATATATATATATATATATCACTTCCACCGAAGGGAAGGAAAAACAAACACTAAACCGAATCGCTGCGGCATCCTTCGCTTTGAAGCTGCGACTCGGTCGTTCAAGGTCATTGTAGACGAGCGTTGAGTTGTCGGGAGGAGCGGTGCATCATGGGAGAAGCGGCCCGTAGAGCCGTCTGTCAAAACACGGTGCTGATTAAACTCTGGGAGATGAAACGGTCACTGACGAGGCCGATTAGACCGTCAGGAAAGAACAACGTGATTCATCCGTTTCATCTCGGCGCATTTTTATTCTCCACTTATGTATGTGTATATATATATATATATATATATATGTATATATATATATCTATGCTGGTCTTATTCTATATTCTGTAATACCCTCTCGTATTGACCGTCCTCTCTCTCTCTCTCTCTCCCATCCTTTTGTATCCGCAGTCTGTTTCTCTCTCCTCTTTATCTCCATCTCCTCTCGAGCGAGAACTCTTCAAAACGACTGAAATATTAATTGAATTTGATGTAAATTGTTAAGAAGCAATTAATCAAAATTAACTTCATTGATGTGCCTTTTAATTGGCATTTTGACAAATTCCCTGAAACACGATTCAGACCTTCAGTCCCTCATCTTGCGTCTCATCTCTACGCGTGAGGATTGACTCTTTACCCTCGTGTGTTTCTGCGCATGCAGCAGGAAAAGGTTCGCTTCCCTTCAGCCGATCCATGGGAGCAACACCTGTGAACAGGTGGCATTAATTATGCTAGTGAGGCAGAATCACCCTCTTCTTCCTCTCGTCCTCTTCGTCACGTTCTCTTCATCTCCCTCCGGTCTATTCGTCTCCTCCTCCTTCCCTCTATCTATGTTATTCTGTCATTTTCTCTCTCGCACTCGGTCTCTCCCTTTATGTGCAGCACATATATATATATCTCGCTCTTTTTATTTTTTTATGTAACAAATCAATGCCCTGTGGAGACGGATGAAGAGAGGCAGCCGGGCGCTCGTCATGCCATCGCTCCCCGAGGCAAAGCCTCGCTGGCAGGTCGTTCGTCTGCTCGACCTTATCGCGCCGGATAAAGGACGCCTTGCTGTCGCTGTTATCCGCCTCCTTGTGAAAGGGAGACGGCTGACTCCTCTACGTTCCTCTATACTGAATCCTCTACGTTCCTCCATACTGAATCCACTACGTTCCTCTTTACTGAATCCTCTACGTTCCTCTATACTGACTCCTCTACGTTCCTCTTTACTGAATCCTCTACGTTCCTCCATACTGAATCCTCTACGTTCCTCCATACTGAATCCTCTACGTTCCTCTTTACTGAATCCTCTACGTTCCTCCATACTGAATCCTCTACGTTCCTCTTTACTGAATCCTCTACGTTCCTCTTTACTGAATCCTCTACGTTCCTCTTTACTGAATCCTCTACGTTCCTCTTTACTGACTCCTCTACGTTCCTCTTTACTGAATCCTCTACGTTCCTCTTTACTGAATCCTCTACGTTCCTCCATACTGAATCCTCTACGTTCCTCCATACTGAATCCTCTATGTTCCTCCATACTGAATCCTCTATGTTCCTCTTTACTGAATCCTCTATGTTCCTCTTTACTGAATCCTCTACGTTCCTCTTTACTGAATCCTCTACGTTCCTCTTTACTGAATCCTCTACGTTCCTCTTTACTGAATCCTCTACGTTCCTCCATACTGAATCCTCTATGTTCCTCTTTACTGACTCCTCTATGTTCCTCTTTACTGAATCCTCTACGTTCCTCTTTACTGAATCCTCTACGTTCCTCCATACTGAATCCTCTACGTTCCTCCATACTGAATCCTCTATGTTCCTCTTTACTGACTCCTCTACGTTCCTCTTTACTGAATCCTCTACGTTCCTCTTTACTGAATCCTCTACGTTCCTCTTTACTGAATCTTCTACGTTCCTCCTTACTGAATCCTCTACGTTCCTCCATACTGAATCCTCTACGTTCCTCCATACTGAATCCTCTACGTTCCTCCATACTGAATCCTCTACGTTCCTCCATACTGAATCCTCTACGTTCCTCCATACTGAATCCTCTACGTTCCTCCATACTGAATCCTCTACGTTCCTCCATACTGAATCCTCTACGTTCCTCTTTACTGAATCCTCTACGTTCCTCCATACTGAATCCTCTACGTTCCTCCATACTGAATCCTCTACGTTCCTCCATACTGAATCCTCTACGTTCCTCTTTACTGAATCCTCTACGTTCCTCCATACTGAATCCTCTACGTTCCTCTTTACTGAATCTTCTACGTTCCTCTTTACTGAATCCTCTACGTTCCTCCATACTGAATCCTCTACGTTCCTCTTTACTGAATCCTCTACGTTCCTCCATACTGAATCCTCTACGTTCCTCTTTACTGACTCCTCTACGTTCCTCTTTACTGACTCCTCTACGTTCCTCTTTACTGAATCCTCTACGTTCCTCCATACTGAATCCTCTACGTTCCTCTTTACTGAATCCTCTACGTTCCTCCATACTGAATCCTCTACGTTCCTCCATACTGAATCCTCTACGTTCCTCTTTACTGAATCCTCTACGTTCCTCCATACTGAATCCTCTACGTTCCTCTTTACTGAATCCTCTACGTTCCTCTTTACTGAATCCTCTACGTTCCTCCATACTGAATCCTCTACGTTCCTCTTTACTGACTCCTCTACGTTCCTCCATACTGAATCCTCTACGTTCCTCTTTACTGAATCCTCTACGTTCCTCCATACTGAATCCTCTACGTTCCTCCATACTGAATCCTCTACGTTCCTCTTTACTGAATCCTCTACGTTCCTCTTTACTGAATCCTCTACGTTCCTCCATACTGACTCCTCTACGTTCCTCCATACTGAATCCTCTACGTTCCTCTTTACTGAATCCTCTACGTTCCTCCATACTGAATCCTCTACGTTCCTCTTTACTGAATCCTCTACGTTCCTCCATACTGAATCCTCTACGTTCCTCTTTACTGAATCCTCTACGTTCCTCCATACTGAATCCTCTACGTTCCTCCATACTGAATCCTCTACGTTCCTCCATACTGAATCCTCTACGTTCCTCTTTACTGAATCCTCTACGTTCCTCCATACTGAATCCTCTACGTTCCTCCATACTGAATCCTCTACGTTCCTCCATACTGAATCCTCTACGTTCCTCTTTACTGAATCAAAAGCCTTCGAGGCCCTTTGACCCCTCTGACATGCTCTGTGCGTCCACGATGCGCAAAACCGGTTCAAAGTTCTGCTTTCCATCTAAAAGCATCGCGGGCCGATAAAAAGAAAGATAGTAGGCTTAAAATGTGATGATGAATCATCCGATCACAGCTGCATCAAACCGTCAGCCGTCATGAAGCGATTTATGAGAGAGACAAAAGACAAAAGACAAAAGAGAGCGTTTGCTTTTGTTTAAAAAATAGAACAGATGTGACTTTTTTTTTATCATGCCTCAGTTTAAGCAAACGCTCATTTGCAGGATGAAATCGTGCATTTTCAAGCTTTTTTTCTCTTAGATTACTTGAACACTTGTTCACCAAAATATTCCATGTATTTTCTATATCTTTTGGATATGCGTACCGAGGTCGGTCCTTCATGTTTCCAGAAGTGGACTTTTTTCTTTCACACATCCTCAAGTCCATTTTTTTTCCGAGGCTGCTTGAACACAAGATGGAGGGAAATGTCTCGTGTTTAACAGAGAAACACGATGTCGAACCTCTCTGCAGCTCAGCAGCCAAACAGAACCCGTGACCTCCCCGTGACCTCGGTTCTCTGGGGAACGCTGACACTCATTATGATTGTAATCCCCCCGCCTCACTGATTAATTGTAAACATTCATCTCCGCGCAGGTGAAAAGCAAAAAGACCGTTAAAACACGATGCTTATCACATCCCACGAGGCCTTGCATGACTCTCCAGGGCTTTGTGTTCCCTCTTGAAAAAAACCTTGAAGCTCGAAGAGGAGAGCTCGGTTTGTAAGAAATCGTTAAGTGAACAAAGTCATTTCTGCCGTTTGTTATCGATGTTGCAGCCGAGTGATCCGACACTGCATCCGTAGAAAGAGAACGTCTCTGGTTCTCGAGTAACTTTCATTGAACTCTGCAAAAGTCTGGAAACAACGAGTCACAATCTTTACAGAGGTGTGGAGGTTTAGAGCAGAGGTTCAAGTGTCTTCTCGTCCTCCTCGGGAGCGTTTGGTTCGCTTCCCGACTCCAGAGAGACGCGACGGATAAAAGACACAGAAAACTGCCGACTAAGCGCCCGCTTCAAACGTTATCAGCCGATCCAACGGGTTCATTATCAGATGTTATCGGACTCGTAGAAATGTGTAAGACGTTATCATCTGATTATCTACAGAGAGAGAGTGTGTGTGTGTGTGTGTGTGTGTGTTAAAAGTGCAGACAGGAGCGGTTCTTATCCCACCTACAATATATAATGATTACTAATCATAAGACTTACTTTGTATTTATGTAGAATAACGAGCTTTAGTTACTCAACATGTTCATTATAACTGATGATAATAACAACAACAATAATATTAACAAAAAGTTTAGGCTGAATAACTTAAGTTACTTCACAAACAAACTTATCTTTTCCTAAAACCATTCAAGTAGTTTTCTGCGTATCAGCCCAGTAACCTTCAGGACTGGTTTTAAAGTTATTTGACTGGTTTAAAGGTACTAATTTGTTGTGCATTAAATATGAAATAAAAACGTTTTGTTGTTGAGATTGTGCAGAATATAAAACGCAGACACAGTACTGAGGATATGGAACACGTTAAGAACTGGTATCAGCCGCTGAGACTTTGTTCTTCTTCTTCTTCTTCATTGAAGCGAGAAAGTGTCTCTGAAGTCTTCAGAGGAGATTTAGAGATGCCGTCTGTTCCTCATCTCTTAAGCCTCCACGCGTCTTCACCGCCATGCAGATGCTCTTATCTCTTCCTCCTCTTCCTCCTCTTCCTCTCATCTATTATATGAACCTCTCTCGCTTTGTCTTCATCCTCTTCCTCTCCTTTATTCTACTCGTCTCTCTTTCCCTCAAATCTCTCACCTGTTTGTCCTTCTTTACCTCCATCTTCTTTCTCTTTTCCTCCACCATCTGCCTCTTTGTCTTACTTTCTCTCCTTCCCTCAAAGTATCCCTCTCCCTCTCTCTTAATACAAGCAACTGCAGTCTGCCAGGAAGCTCTTTTTTTTAAGTATAAATGTGCCTTGTTAGTTTGAGAGCAGGAATTTGAAGCGGTAATCCTGAATAATCCTCATATTTTTGGGGTGTTTTAGGATGTTTCCTCCCATCTCTCTGCTCAGCGCTCATCAACACACTCAGGTGTTCCCGTCAGTCACCCAGACATACATAATAACTGAGTTTATGTCCATACATACATTATAACTGAGTTTATGTCCATACATACATAATAACTGAGTTTATGTCCATACATACATAATAACTGAGTTTATGTCCATACATACATTATAACTGAGTTTATGTCCATACATACATAATAACTGAGTTTATGGCCATAAATACATAATAACATAATACATGCAGGCGTGTGTCAACAGCATGTTTTCAGCATGTTTCCCACATTGAGCAACACTGCGTGTTCAGAGAACTCTGAGCAGCTGAAGTCTGAATCTCTTCAAGGACCTGCTCCTGTTGTTAGAAGCTGCAGAAGATTTAAAAGTCTTATGGGTGTAACATCTAGTTAGCACATCAAGAAAAAGGACAAGATAAGTATTTCAAGGTTGGGGACTTAGCTTGAGATTAGTTTCGGGGGGGAATATTTAAATGATTAGTGTTTAGAGCTCACACGGGGACGCCCAGAAAGCCACCAGAGCTTCTTTTTATCAGCGCTGCCCTTGAATTGTCTTAATGTTAATTCTGCTCATCCGAGACGGAAAGGATTATTGGACTTCTGGATCCGTCTGAAATATGAAAGTACATGTGGTGGCTTTAGGACACGCACCCTCCTCCTGCACCCCCAATGAAACCCCAATGAAACCCAATGAAACCTTAATGAAACCCCAATGAAACCTTAATGAAACCCCAATGAAACCCCAATGAAACCCCAATAAAACCTTAATGAAACCCCAATGAAACCCCGATGAAACCCCAATGAAACCTTAATGAAACCCCAATGAAACCCCAATGAAACCCCAATAAAACCTTAATGAAACCCCAATGAAACCCCGATGAAACCCCAATAAAACCCCAATGAAACCCCAATGAAACCCGATGAAACCCAATGAAACCCCAATGAAATCCCAATGAAACCCCGATGAAACCCCAATGAAACCCCAATGAAACCCAATGAAACCCCAATGAAACCCCAATGAAACCCCAATGAAACCCGATGAAACCCAATGAAACCCGATGAAACCCAATGAAACCCCAATGAAACCCGATGAAACCCAATGAAACCCGATGAAACCCGATGAAACCCCAATGAAACCCCAATGAAACCCAATGAAACCCCAATGAAACCCCAATGAAACCCCAATGAAACCCGATGAAACCCAATGAAACCCGATGAAACCCAATGAAACCCCAATGAAACCCGATGAAACCCAATGAAACCCGATGAAACCCGATGAAACCCAATGAAACCCCAATGAAACCCGATGAAACCCGATGAAACCCCAATGAAACCCCAATGAAACCCGATGAAACCCAATGAAACCCCAATGAAACCCCAATGAAACCCGATGAAACCCAATGAAACCCCAATGAAACCCGATGAAACCCATTAAAACCCCTCTAGAACTTGAGGTTGTGCAAAGCGAGAGTTATGAACCAGAACCGGATCAGGCCTCTGTACCAAAAGATATTAATATTATTGCAGATATATAATATGTTGGCCGATAACGTGACAGAAGAAGTGTTGGATATGAATAATTTAATTGCATTAAGTTGTGGTTCTGAAGTCTGTCCTCTCTCCTCAGTCTATCCAGCCGACCCGGACTACTACGGCCGCCCGGCGGTGCAGCAGGAGTTCCCCCAGTTCGACATCGTGGAGGACTCCTCCTGCGGGGCGCCCTCCGCCACGGACCCGCGCAGGAACTCTCGGTTCGGCGGCTTCCCGTTCCCGCTGGACCGCTGCGACCGCCGCGCCCCGCTGCCGCCCTGCTACAGCAACCAGAACCTGGACGACTTCTTGGGGCCCGACGGGCTCCCTCTGCCCAGCGCCCAGTGCCCCAACGAGTACACCGCCATCAGCTACTACCCCACGCAGCAGCACGCCCGCAGCACGGACAACGTCCCGGGCGGCTACAAGCGGCTTAGCATGCGGCTGAGCGTGGCCTTGCCGTCGTACGCGGAGCAGCCGGGTCCGCCGCTGCCTCCGCCTCCGCCGCCGGCGAACCCGAACCCGAACCCCGCCCAGCCTCAAACGAGACCGGCGAGGCCGAACCCGCGCAGCTACGACGGCTCCAGCACGGTGGAGAGCGACTACGGCAGCTGTGAGGAGGTGATGTTCTAAGACCGGGTTTCAGTTCAGAGCCGACGTCCTTTTTTTTCATTATTTTGGTGGCACTTTGCGTCCTTTTGGGTGATTATCCACTTCACGCTTCATTTAGGGGCCGAGGCGGCGCGAGTACACTCCACCACGACTCCATTCTACGGCGGCCTTGTGTACTCGCCTCTCGGACGGCCCCTCGCTCTGAGATCCGAGTCTCTTCACAGATGAAAGCGCTGAACGAAAACAAGCGTTGGGATGTCTTTCATTCGTTTGACTCCTCTGAAGCAGCCGAGTCGAATCAGACGGACGGTTACTCAGCGCTCCTCGGAGAAAGTTGAGCGGAAGTTCATTCCCTTTTTTTTTTATTTTACTGAGAGACGCCGCCGAGAGCGCTCGTTAAACCGCGGAGAGCGTTACTGACTCGACTGTTTCAAAGCCGGCGTCTTTTTTCTTTTTTACGCTGACGCGAGCCGATCGCGCTCTCAGAAACGTGTCCGAGCGAACCCCCATCGCCTGCACATTTCACTTCTCAAACATTCTGTCCGCAGCATTAAAAAAAGCTCTGCAGAGCGTGACTCAGATAGCGGTTCGCTCCGACTCCGAGGCCGATAAAGAGCTTTGATGAGGACCGACGGAAAGGTAAACAGTGGGTATCACGTCCACGCTCTGCTGCGAGAGAAACACAACAACCACAGCTTTATGTGTGTCTAATGTTGGCCCACCTTTTCCAATCTAAAGGTATTTAAAAAAAGAATTATGACACGGAGCACATTTCATGCCGGATGAACATTTGGGTGGACAGTAATCTGCTTACTGTCTGTCCCGTGAACGGGGGCTGGATCCCCAATAAGTGAAGTCGACGTGTTTTTAACTTCAACGCTGTTTCCATCGCTGTTAATTCTGTAGATTTTGAATCTCAGTATTATTATTTTTTGGGCTCTGCACCCCTCCCTCCATGATAAAGGGAACACTTAATGTGGGGGCAGTAAAGAAATGTCCATGCAGCCATTTTAAATGGTGCAAATATGCAAAGCCTCAGATGAAAGGCATGTTGTGTTGCTCTTGTTGTGCATTATTCAACGTGTTCAACACGGCCGGATCACACTGAACAGTCAACAACATCTCAAACCAACTGTCTGACAGTTAAGAACCACGATTAAATATCTTTTTTTTTATCATCAACATTTCCTTTAGTAATGAATTTAGAGCGACAACTAATTCAGATTTCATTTGGACAGTTTTTACCTTTTTTAAAATGTCTTTTAAGCAAATAGTTGTCGTCAATTAATATTTCATTTCAGCTCTAACTGCTTGTTTTTCTGTAACTAATTAATAAGTAAATAAATCCTTCAGTCTATATTCATACGTGAAGCTCAAATCAGATGTTTTTCATCATATATATTAAGATAAGCATTTAGAATGTAAAGTTCTGGGTGAATATTATGGGTCTTAAGTCTTCCATCATAAATTCAAACAGTGTATTGTAATTTGCAAAGATTTTGTTTGTATTTGTTTTAAAGATCATAACCAACAGGTCATCTGTTATAATCTCATAAATATACTTCGCTAACCAACATCTTCACTGGAATGAGTTTTGCCCGGTCAGCGTTTTCTCCACTTCATCAGGATGTGGTAACTTATTGATCGTGAAATGAGAACGTGTCAGTGAATCCTTGTTTAAACGTCATTGTTGTTGTTGTTGTTGTTGTTGTGCAATGTCTGGTGGTCTAACTGTGACTAGAGAAGCTTTGCTCCGTGTGCAGGTGTTGTGTTGTGTTGTGTACACATCTCTGTGTGTTGTTGTGCAGAACGCTTCACTTGAATGTACGTTGCGTTTGTTTTCATTCATAAAGTTTATTTTTGTACCGATGTGGGCCGCCCCATGTCCTGCTGTTGTTTCTCTGTGAGAGATTTTATTAAGATTCTGTCTTTCTGTTTTTTTTTTTTTTTTTCTGCAATATTGTAAAGAGAGTATGAATAAAGAATCAAGGTATTATCTTCTACGGACAGAGATTTGAAGATTATCGTCTTACAGCATCTGTCAAAACAGGAGAGCTTTAAAATAAACAACACACACACACACACACACACACACACACACACACACACACACACACACACACACACACACACACACACACACAGAAAATATGTCAGTCATAGATTAGTATTTTGAAAAAGTAAAAAAAGTCATATGTAAGAAATATAATATAAAAAATAAAAAAAGTTAAAGTCATAAAAAGGCCAAATATAATATAAAAAAAAGGTCAAAAGAAAATCATAGTAAAGTACGTGGAAAAAAGTAATACAAATACATGTCAATATTAGTCAGAAAATAGTTAAAACATAGACAGTAGAAAGTGGAAAAACGTTAGCATAAATAATGTATGATAACGTATGTCGAATAAACGTCAGAGCGAAGCTAACAACGTGGCGTGATGACACGATTATTTGCACAAAGTAAACGAACAGAAATAATTCAGAGGATCTTTTATGTGTGTTTGGATTTTCTCGCTGACATCTGATGTTCTGCTGCTGAAGTTTCTCATGAGGCACCGGCACTTTTACAGCGACTTAAAAACATGAACGCAGGAAGTGAGGAAGCCGAAACAATCTGCTGCTTCCTGTTTCCTGTTGCCTGCTTCCTGTTTCCTGTTTCCTGCTTCCTGCTTCCTGGAGGACAGAAGACGGAATAAAGGGCCGTTTCTCAATCAGCGTTCTTCTCTGTACTCGTGTTCTCGTGGACTCGTGAAACGTCATCAGTACTGTTCCAATTCAAAAGTCCGCTTCTCGCCAAGCACGGTGAAAATGCCCGGATGTGACTTGATCCTCCCATTTTACCCAGGATGCATCAGAGCAGACTTGAGCGTACTTGAGAGAGCCAATATCCCAGAATGCATTTCGGACCAGCAAACGGGGAACAATGGCGGATGAGAAAACTCACAACTGAAAGTTGACATTCTATAAATACTACCGTTGTTGAGTCACAAAATATAATTTTAGGATGTTTTCAGGCGAGAAGTTATTTGTTTAAGGATCAAATCTGTGGTCGGTTGGTCCAGACTCATCTTATTTAAAATGATACGCCGACGGGTTGAGGTCCTGCTGAGGGACCGTGATCCCCGTCAGCACCGGGCCGTCAGCGCTGTGCTGCCCGCCGACAGCAGCTTGATCTCGGCTGGACTTTTTTAAATGATCCGCTGGCTCCGATGTCTCCGTATCGATTAAACATGAGATATAAATCGACTTTGAGGATTTAACAAGCAATCTGTATTATTTATTCAGTCACATTAAATCAGTTTGACTGAGGGAAAGGTTACGATTTATAACTTAAGATTTTAATTTAACTTTTACTTTGAACTACAGTCTTATCACTTTTGACCGAATTGTTTGCAATTATATGTGTATCTATATAAATATATAAAATACATATTTATAAACACAATATATATATACAATGATATGTGTATCTGTGTATATATGTATATATAATATATAATATATATATATATATATATATATATATATATATATACATATATTTATTTATGCACATAATAAATATATATATATACAATGATATGTGTATGTCTGTGAAACCAGTGCAAAAAAAGCAGGGTTGTCATATTTTGTTTGACTGTAAAAATACTTTACAGTGAAGAATCAGAGTAACTCATAACAACAACAGCTGAGGTGGTGACGTCATCAAGTCAGCTGCTGTTCCAACTGCAGAAAGACCATCCTGTGTCCTCCCGTCCTTGAGAGTCTGGACTCCCAAGTCCAAACTCCAAAAGTTCACAAGTCTGGACTTAGCGTACTTGGTATTGAGAAACGGCCAAAGAGATAAAAGAGATAAAAGAGATAAAGTCTGAGGTTTCATGAATGCTTCGGTGTGACAGGAAGAAAGAATGTGTGTGCGAGAAATGGGGATTCTGAGATGAGATGCTACGTTACCATGGTGCCCACACTGCCCAGTGTTTCCCCTAGGTTTACAGCTTCAGGGGGGGGGGGGCGGCACGGCGGCACGGCGGCACGGCGGCGGCGACACCAACACAAACACTTAAAGCAGTGGTTCTCAAACTTTTTCTATAAATAACTTCATTTTGTGACTACATCTGTGCTTTTATAAATAACAGAATAAAGAAAATTGCAATCACTTTCAAGTAAATCAGATTGCTCCATCGGACATTTTTTTATTTTTAAATTGCAATCACTTAGAACAATGAAAATAAAGTTATATCTGTGCAAAAAAATAACTAATATTTAGTTACTACTAAATAGCTCATTGTGGAAAACAATAAGCTATTTTTTTTTTTTTGCCAAACGAAACAGAATGGGTGCAGATATGTGAGCATCAGGTTGCATCAGTATTAGTGGAGCAGTGAGCCTCTACACATCTTTTATAAACGGGGTTGTAGATTTGATACAATTCATGCTCAACGTTGATCTGAGATCTGTTTTCTGTTTTAAGAGACGCAGCAGCAGAAAGGACGTCACGGAGACTTCTGGCAAAGAGACAAAAGTCGGCCAGTCGCTATGCGCATGCGCAAGTGTAACCTGTTAACTGTAACGTAAACATTTACCCGAAAGTACAGGCTTTTCTCCATGTATTTACTAATGACTTAGTTTTATGTCCGTGTACTTTGTACTTTTGTAATATGTGAAGCCAGCAGCTCATTGTTGGTACAAGACACGAGCACTTTGTCTCTTTCACCTGAGCAGGAGAGCTGCTCTGTGTTCAGAGAGCTGCTCTGTGATCAGAGAGCTGCTCTGTGATC
The DNA here is from genome assembly GCA_038501785.1 of Myoxocephalus aenaeus. Lineage (NCBI taxonomy): Eukaryota > Metazoa > Chordata > Actinopteri > Perciformes > Cottidae > Myoxocephalus > Myoxocephalus aenaeus. The sequence continues at coordinate 4,254,799 of JBAMJR010000100.1, forward strand.
ACAGAGCAGCTCTCTGAACACAGAGCAGGAGAGCTGCTCTGTGTTCAGAGAGCTGCTGCCGGTTCAGAGAGCTGCTCTGTGATCAGAGAGCTGCTCCGGTGCGAGGAGAACTCCGGTTGTTCCTCTCATGAGAGCTGCTGTTGCCATCTTCACCCTGGGAGCGTTTAAAACGCAGATATAGGTCTGCTTTTCACGCGACATA
>JBAMJR010000100.1:4260000-4492500 GCA_038501785.1 Myoxocephalus aenaeus
AGTGTGTGTGTGTGTGTGTGTGTGTGTGTGTGTGTGTGTGTGTGTGTGTGTGTGTGTGTGTGTGTGTGTGTGTGTGTGTGTGTGTGTGTGTGTGTGTGTGTTTCCACGGTCGTCAAGTGCAGTCGAACTCTTGCTGTACTCGAATGAATCTGTTTCCTGGAAAAGACAGAAAAAGTCAATGCACCTGTCGCACAAAGCCGCCGGGGTTTCTGGGAAAGAGCCTAAAATTGCCCCTCATTGTTGCGCAACTATCTGACTTTTATACATTAACAGCCGGTGATTTCCTGCAGCAAGAAGCTGAATGAATCAATAAGAGAGGTTCTAAAGGCCTCACATTGAATATTTATTCATAAGAAACCGGGTTTATGTTTTTACTGACGTAGATATCAGAGGTAAATATAACAGATGCTGACGTCGTTTTCATTATTTTTCTTTCCTCACATACATTTTGCTTTATTATCCTTGATATCATGTCATCAAGCCGGCCGGCGCCAGCTGTCATTCACGTCTTTATATTTTTAACCAGAAGATGAAGCATCTGTCGGTTCCGTGGTTCTTTTATGGCGTTTCTTATTCGTCTTATTTGCTGTGAATATAACGACAACCTCACAGCGACGACAACCTCACAGACAACCTCACAGGAACGTCAACCTCACAGGGACGACAACCTCACAGGGACGACAACCTCACAGACAACCTCACAGGAACGTCAACCTCACAGTGATGACAACCTCACAGGAACGACAACCTCACAGCGATGACAACCTCACAGGAACGACAACCTCACAGACAACCTCACAGGAACGACAACCTCACAGGGACGACAACCTCACAGGGACGACAACCTCACAGGAACGACAACCTCACAGGAACGTCAACCTCACAGTGATGACAACCTCACAGGGACGACAACCTCACAGGAACGACAACCTCACAGTGATGACAACCTCACAGGAACGACAACCTCACAGGAACGTCAACCTCACAGTGATGACAACCTCACAGGAACGACAACCTCACAGGAACGACAACCTCACGGCGACGACAACCTCACAGACAACCTCACAGGAACGTCAACCTCACAGGAACGACAACCTCACAGGAACGACAACCTCACAGGAACGTCAACCTCACAGTGATGACAACCTCACAGGGACGACAACCTCACAGGAACGACAACCTCACAGACAACCTCACAGGAACGACAACCTCACAGGGACGACAACCTCACAGGGACGACAACCTCACAGGAACGTCAACCTCACAGGGACGACAACCTCACAGGAACGACAACCTCACGGCGACGACAACCTCACAGACAACCTCACAGGAACGTCAACCTCACAGGAACGACAACCTCACAGCGATGACAACCTCACAGGGACGACAACCTCACAGGAACGACAACCTCACAGGAACGACAACCTCACGGCGACGACAACCTCACAGACAACCTCACAGGAACGTCAACCTCACTGTGATGACAACCTCACAGGAACGACAACCTCACAGGAACGACAACCTCACAGACAACCTCACAGGAACGTCAACCTCACTGTGATGACAACCTCACAGGAACGACAACCTCACAGGAACGACAAGCTCACAGCGACGACAACCTCACAGCGACGACAACCTCACAGGAACGACAACCTCACAGCGATGACAACCTCACAGGGACGACAACCTCACAGCGACGACAACCTCACAGCGACAACAACCTCACAGGGACGACAACCTCACAGCGATGACAACCTCACAGCGACAACAACCTCACAGGGACGACAACCTCACAGCGATGACAACCTCACAGGGACGACAACCTCACAGCGACGACAACCTCACAGCGACGACAACCTCACAGCGATGACAACCTCACAGCGACAACAACCTCACAGACAACCTCACAATGACAACAACCTCACAGCGACGACAACCTCACAGACAACCTCACAGCGACAACAACCTCACAGCGACAACAACCTCACAGCGACAACAACCTCACAGTGACGACAACATCACAGCGACAACAACCTCACGGCGACGACAACCTCACAGTGACCACAACCTCACAGTGACGACAACATCACGGCGACGACAACCTCACAGGAACGACAACCTCAGTGACGACAACCTCACAGACAACCTCACAGCGATGACAAGACTCAGTGAAGTCGTGGTGTTGGAACACACACTTTTGTGTGTGACTAGACGCAGGCCGTCTGGGAGGAGCCTCAGAAAACACCACGCGTGTCAACAAACAGTTGTTGTGTTGTTGTGTTGTCGTGTCGGAGGACTTCCTGGAAGGTAAGTTCATCTCAGGAATGGAATTGCTGCTGAAACATTAAACATAAAATAAAAAAAGGACAACTTACTCTGATCTGAAAGTGAATTTTCAATCACTCCGACCTTCAGGCTGCATTTACTTTTCATGTTTTTTTTCCTGCTGATCCACAGACGTCCATTCATCCGTCTCAGGTGCGTCTGCTCGCTCCTTCCTGACTGAACTCGGGGAATAAATACCCCACGATCTAAATAAACCTCTCAGAACACGCTGAGGGGAACGTGCCCCGAATCTGCTGATCAGAGTTATTTATGCATGAGGCACGGGAGATGGAATATGTTAACAAACACAACCACGAGAGAGTTGTGTCTCTGTGCACGTGTGTGTGTGTGTCTGTGTGTGTGTGTGTGTGTGTACATGTGTTTCTTCTTGGATGTTTTGTGTATTCACAACGATATCCTGCATAACTATATTCAATCAAAAAGCACATACGAAGCACCAAACATACCAAAGAAGCACAAGTGTATTTGCATATTCTGTGTGTGTGTGTGTGTGTGTGTGTGTGTGTGTGTGTGTGTGTGTGTGTGTGTGTGTGTGTCATCCTCCTTTACATATGGGACCAGTGCCAGAGGTCCACCTCCATCACCGTGTTGATTCTACTTTACACGTCTCCATGTATACATTTTCTCTCTGTGGTTCACTTTGGGTCGACGGTCGGAGATGTTACTCTTTTTGGGTGACAGGAAATGCATTCTGGGCTTTTTATGTAAAAAAAAAGAGGTGAGAAAAGCTCCCGGTTCATTCAGGTCCTGTCACGGTTTTGATGGATCGTGTTTGTTTTTGCTTTGTTTTGTCACAAGACTCCAGTTTGTTTTCACCAAAGTCATTAATAAAAAAACAAGGTGTGTGTTTTTAGTGTTATCTTTGACCTGTTTTTATATAGCCGCCATTAAAACATTAACATTAACAAGATGAATGTTCACCTTTGTCTGACCTTCACTGAGTCTGCAGTGATGGAGAGGTGGTGCGTTCAGGGCACCTGGGCATCACAGTTGTGTGTGGTTACGTGTGGAAAGGCGTGTTTTCTTTTGTTTCTGGGCGTTAATAATTTGATCTAGGAACCTTTTAAACTAGTTTAATTTATTGAGTTATGTTTTTTAAGTTTGGGTCGTGCGCTCCTCCTGTAGTTTCTCAAGATTACAAACCAGCTTTATGTGAAGGACCAGTATGCTCTTAAGAAGGACCAGTATGCCCACTTCCTGTGCTGAAACCCCTCCAGCTAGACCTCCGCCACTGGTTCTAAGTGCTTTGACACAAACACCGAAGTTAAAGCGCCGTGCCCCTCTCCCGCCTCCACAACGGCTCCACAACCATCCTCTATCTCCCCTACCTGATGCCACGAATTGATGTCTTTTGGGTCCGGACTACAAGGCTAATGACACTACTGATTATCTCCAGGAACAGTCTGGGCCCTGTATGAAGTTAGCCTTCTTAATTCCTGTCCTGACTTATCGAAAACGAAAGGTGAGGCTGCGAAGAAACATTAGTAAATCTGCAAATTTATCCAATTTAACATTCATTCCTTGTCAGCCTATCCAAAGAAATAGGGCAAGTAGAGTTTTAAATACATTAAACTTAGCTTTATTAAATGTCAGGTCTCTGTCAGGAAAAACATTTTTAATCAATGATTTCATTATTAGGCACAAACTAGATTTTTTGTTTTTAACCGAAACTTGGTTAGACCAAGATAACAGTGCAGCTGTTCTTATTGAATCAGCACCTCCCAACTTCAGTTTCATGAGTGAAACAAGAGCGCATAAGAAAGGAGGTGGAGTTGCTATTTTATATAATGAGTCTCTTCAATGCAAGCAGATGTCTTTTGGTCATTTTACTTCCTTTGAATATGTGGCTCTCAATTCCGCTCAAGTTTTATTCCTCAACATTTACAGACAACCGAAATACTGTGCAACCTTCTTTGATGAGTTTACTGAACTGCTGTCTATAATCTGTATTGATTTTGATTGTGTTGTCATTGTTGGTGATTTTAATATCCATGTTAATAATCCCCAGGACAGAGGGTCTATAGAGCTATGTGGTGTCCTTGATAACTATGACCTGACACAGCATGTAACAGGTCCCACCCACAACAAGGGGCACACTCTAGACCTCATCATCACCAAAGGTCTGGACATTTCCAAGGTTGCTGTGACTGATGTTGCACTCTCTGATCATTTCTGTGTTTTCTTTGAGAGCAATCTCCCTGCACACAAATGTCCAAACCAAGGTTGTGACGAAGCGTTACATCACTGAAAATACCAGTGAACTATTTATTCAGAAGTTCTCCTCCACACCAGCCCTCTCTTGCATCTCAGTCAATGAGCTTGTGGATGGCTTCAATTCTAAAGTAAAACATGTTATTGATGCCATTGCACCCAGTAAGGTGAAGGTTGTCTCGGGTAAGAAAAGATCCCCTTGGAGAAATGCCACGCTGGTCAGAATAGAGAAAAGAGAGTGCCGGAAAGCAGAGCGCAGGTGGCGAAAAACTAATCTCCAGGTTCACTGTGGTATCTATAAAGAGAGACTTCGCAATTATAATTTGGAACTTAAAAATGCAAGACAGTCTTTCTTCTCTGACATCATAACCAAAAACAATAACAATACACGTGCCTTATTTGCTACCGTCGACAGGCTAACGAACCCTCCGGTGTCGGTAACTGCTACGCTCCAATCCACCTGGGCATGCAATCAATTTGCCTCCTATTTTGCTGACAAAATTCAGAAAATTAGACAAGCAGTCGGTGGCTCCACACCAACCACCAGATATGTGTTGTCCCCATCTAACAGCCATTCAAATATCATGACACAATTTGACTCAATTAACCAGAGAGGCCTAGAAGACATTATACAACATCTGAAAACATCCTCCTGCTGCTTGGATATTCTACCAACACACTTTTTCAAAAACATTTCACACTGCATGACCGCTGATCTTTTACAAATTGTAAACACATCCCTTCTTTCAGGCGTCTTCCCTCAAGCCCTAAAAACTGCAGTGATTAAACCACTCCTAAAGAAGGCTAGTTTAGACCCCGAAATATTGAAAAACTATAGGCCAATATCAAACCTCCCATTCTTAAGTAAAATAATGGAAAAAGTGGTTTTTCAACAGCTGAACAACTTCTTGGCCGAAAATAACTGTTTCGATGTCTTCCAGTCCGGCTTTCGTCAGCACCACAGTACTGAAACTGCTCTTGTTAAGGTTTTCAACGACATCCACTTAAACACAGACAGTGGCAGAACTTCAGTCTTGGTATTACTGGATCTCAGTGCTGCATTCAACACGGTCGATCATGACATACTACTAGACAGACTGAAAGTCTGGGTAGGACTCTCTGGCGCAGCACTTTACTGGTTTGAATCCTACTTGAAGGACCGACAATACTTTGTGTCGGTAGCTAATTACACATCAGAGCTGACTAGGATGACATGTGGTGTTCCCCAAGGCTCAATACTGGGGCCTCTTCTGTTCAACATCTACATGCTTCCACTGGCTCAGATTATGAAAAACAACAAAGTGTGTTATCATAATTATGCAGATGACACACACATCTACATAACTATATCACCAGGGGACTATAGTCCCATACAAGGGCTGGCTAAATGCATTGAAGAAATCAATAACTGGATGTGCCAGAATTTTCTTCAATTAAACAAAGATAAAACAGAAGTAATTGTTTTTGGTCCCAAGGACGAACGATTGAAAGTCAGCGCTCAGCTTCAATCACTGACGTTAAAAACCTCAAACCAAGCCAGAAATCTAGGTGTAGTTATGGATTCAGACCTCAACCTGAACAGCCATATCAAGACAATTACAAAATCAGCCTACTACCACCTGAAGAATATATCAAGGGTTAGAGGACTTATGTCTCAACAGGATTTGGAGAAACTTGTCCATGCATTTATCTTCAGTAGACTGGACTACTGTAACGGTGTGTTCACAGGCCTCTGTAAAAAGTCAATCAGAAAGCTGCAGCTGATTCAGAACGCTGCAGCTCGAGTCCTCACTAAGACCAGGAAAGTGGATCACATCACACCAGTTCTGAGGTCTTTGCACTGGCTTCCTGTCAAACAAAGAATTGACTTTAAAATCCTGCTGCTGGTTTATAAAGCACTGAATGGTTTAGGGCCTAAGTATGTTTGTGATCTGCTGCTACCTTATGAACCATCCCGGCCCCTCAGGTCGTCTGGGACGGGTCTACTTTCTGTTCCAAGAGTCAGAACTAAACATGGAGAAGCAGCGTTCAGCTTTTCTGCTCCACATATCTGGAACAAGGTCCCTGAAAGCTGCAGGTCTGCAGAGACCCTCAGAGACCACCAGAGACCCTCAGCTCCTTTAAATCCAGATTGAAGACTTTTCTTTTTGCTCTTGCCTTTAATTGATCCAGATTCAATTGCTGCATCTCACTACTGCATTTTATTTCTTAAACTGCACTGCAACTTTTATTCAATTTTTATTTTTTATTTAGCTTTTTGACTGTTTTAATGTTTTCTTAACTGTTTTAAATCTGTTTTCTCTGCATTATGTTTTGATGCTCTTAATGGTTTTATGTGAAGCACTTTGAATCGCCTTGTTGTTGAAATGTGCTATACAAATAAACTTGCCTTGCCTTAAGAAGGACCAGTATGCTCTTAAGAAGGACCAGTGTGTGAGTGCACACGTCCCAGTGGGACATATAGAGTTCTGCCGTTTCATTATTTAGACATGGGAACATGATGTCACAGAGACTATCATCCTTCATGAACAGAGAGGAGTCCAGTCTGAAGCTTCTTGTTTCACCATCACTCCTCAAGATGGACCAAATTAAATGATCTTTTTTTTTTATGCCGTTAACCGACTCCATCTCTGATATTAATACAGAGTTCTCTGTGAGCTTTGTGGTCATTACAGATACTTTAATTCTGATGTATCAGCTGCACTTAACTTCACTGTGTGGGGACTCAATGGAGTATTAAGGGTATAACACCGTGAGGCGCGCACCCGCGGCCACGCGCAGCATCATCTGGAAGAGGCGATGAGAGAGAGAGAGAGAGAGAGAGAGAGAGAGAGAGAGAGAGAGAGAGAGAGAGAGAGAGCATCATTGATGGATGCTATAAATTGCGTAGACGTCGCCGACAAGGACTCAGACGCGCTCAGAGTTTAAGTTGCTTTCGGCACGAGAGGGTCTGAGAGAGAGACCAGCAGACTGGGAGAGAGACCCGCAGACTGAGAGAGAGACCCGCAGACTGAGAGAGAGACCCGCATACTGAGAGAGAGACCCGCAGACTGAGAGAGAGACCCGCAGACTGAGAGAGAGACCCGCAGACTGAGAGAGAGACCGGAGTGTTGAAATAACGGAGCGGATTAGTGAATGAAACATCAGGACTCCAGTCACTAAACGAAGCTCCAGATCTGCAGTTTATTCTACATTTTATTGTTCCAGTTTAAATGGGAGCAGACTGCAAAAAGCGCGTGCTTTCTTTTTAGAAGATTTATATTTTTTCTGTCCCTAAATCTTCAGAGGACTTCATAGTCTCGTTCCCACCGGCGACACGTGAACTGGTGACAGAGAATCACGCTCCACTTTCCCGTTTGGAGACCTAAAGGACGCACCGCTGCGCGCGGCTCCCCGCTGCGCCGCGTGGACGCGCGCCCTGAAACCGGGCACTATGAGACAAACCATCAAGTCATGAAGACGCTTTCATGCATGTCATGTTTTTTCTTACTGGGATAATCTAGTGGGGATGCGTTAGTCCGGAGGCTTTTACGCGGGAAAGGAGTTTTCCAAGTTTCCCACTTGGCACGTGTGGCCTCCTCTTCCTCTCCTCTTCCTCTCCCATCAGCTCGTTTGTAGTGTAAAATCATAGCTGCTGAGCGCGTGCAACATGACGTCATCACCCAGACTGACCCCTCCCCCTGCCTGTGCCTGACCTCCAGCACCCCCACCCCCACGTGCGTAATGCTGACCGGACCGAGCCTCCGCCACCACGACCCGATGAGACTCGTCGGCGCGAGGCACCTCCCGCAGCTGATGTCCCTGGAGGGCCACGAGCCCACTCTGGTGGAGGGCACCCTGGTGGAGGGCACCCTGGTGGAGGGGACCAACTCCACGCCGCCCGGGGAGCAGGGCGCCCCGGGCCAGCAGCACCAGGCCTTCCCCTGGGTGGCCACCCTGCTGGCCGGCGTCCTGATCACGACCATCGTGGTGGATGTGATCGGGAACCTGCTGGTCATCGTGTCCGTGTTCCGGAACAAGAAACTCAGGAAAGCAGGTGAGTCGGTTCCGAATGTAGCAGAAGAAACTGAGAAGTGTTTTAATCTGAATTATTATGATGATCAAGACAGTTTATCACCCGACTGCTGTATTTCATATTGAGGCTGTAGTGAATTTATGCAATAATACCTTGTATTTTCCTATAATATATGATGTTCCTATAATAGTTTACTCTTAAAAAATATTAAAAAATAGCATAATTGTATCTATTAGCTATCACATGAATACAATTTAAATTCGATAATACAATAAATGTATGATAGATTTCAAGATAAATCTTAAAATGACAGAATAAATAAGGAATTTCACTTTCACATACACTTTACGTTTGTCTGAGCACTTTATTTTATACTTCATTTAATATCCATTGCACTGTTGTCGTCGTTGTGGTTGATTGTTGATTGTCTCGTCTCATGCTATGCAGCTTCCGCCAAGAAAAAAACCTTGTTTGTCTAAACATACCAGGCAAATAAATGGTTCTGATTCTGATTCTGATTGTGAAACAGAAAGGAGTATTATTAAATATATATATGCACCATAGGAGGCGATCACAACGTCCAGCAATCACCGTGAGACGTATTGATCGTACCTTTGATCAGAAACTAATCCGAGTGCAGAAGTTGCAGAGCACTCGGTTCTCTGTAACTTTTCTCCATCTTGGCGTTTTGTTCTTCTTCTTCTTTTGTCGCCTGCTGAGCGCCTCGAACACATCGCCGCTTGTTGTGCTTCTCGAGGACGCGTCGGCAGAATGTTCGTCTGCTGCGGACGACCGGGTGCCGAACGCCGAGCGGCGCGTTCTTATCGTCTCGTCAGAGGAAAAAGAAACGCGGCGGCGGCAGAACGTTTGTCGGCGTCTCGTGGGTCAGAAACACGAGACGGTTCGGTCTCTGCGGAGCCGATTTGCCCGTTTGTGGTTTCGGGTCAAGGTTTTGGACCTGTAACTAAAAGTAGAGAAGCCATACGTCGTGACTCACTGGAATCGATGAGTAAATCTAATGCCAGTGGACTACACGCCTTCAAGAGCCCTCAGAGCGTAAACAATCTGATTACTTAGGACCCCTCAAACACACAGACAGAGAAAACAATCAATCCGGGCTCCTAATTCTTATCTTTTACTCCAGCAGAGCCATCTGGAGTAGTGAATATCACATTAAAGGCACTTAGTGAGGACGGCCACCTCCTTTGTACTCGTGCAAACATCTATAGGTATCGATCAGGGTCTCTGCATCCCGGAGCAGTGGAGCAAACTTCCCGTTGAGCTATTAATAATCCAGGCAGGAAGAATCAATTCACACCAATAAGAAAAAACAAAAAGATGATGATGATGATGAGAGAGAGAGGCTTGTGAAAGGTTAAAAAGACGCAAGGTCGAATCCAGTTGGACTGGAGGGAAGATCCTGCTGGTAAATGTTTTACACCTTTGTGGTAAAAAAATAAAATGTCAGAATGTTTCGCTTCACGCCGCAGCAGCAGTGACAGACAGAATAGTCCTCAAAACAATGTTTTACCGCTTTGTTGAATGATTATCGATATAATCACACGTATTAAAAGGACGTGACAGAAGCTGATTGCATGTGAATGTTGAACGCGTTGACGTCAGAGGACTCAAAGACAGACGACCGGAGATTGAATCAGATAATTGTGACTCACTGATGATGGAAAGTGAAAGTTCCTTTCTCCCCTCCGTGGAGCGTGAAGTCTGTGAATGTCAGCTTTTACGTTTCAGCGAGTCACGGAAGTCGTCGGACACATCCGTCCTCGTCCGACACTTAAAGGGGTTTTCTGAAGCTTTTTGGACAACCTGACAAGGGTGGAACACGGCGCCTTGAGAGTAGAAAGAGTGGTGAAAGACATCTGCTGAGAGAACTAAAAAAACACCAAAGGTCAAGTTGTCTTTGTTTCTGTGGCGTTTTCCTTCAGACGTTTCAATATTTTAAAAGGAATGCTCCGTTGTCAGAAAACTGAACACCTAGTTGTTGGAATACATGTCACAAAAATCTACTTTTATTTTGGAGGGATATAATAAAAGAAGAACATCACATGCCATGCATGTAGAATGAAAGAAGGAGACAGCAGTGTGCGCTGATGTTTCATCTTTTTGTGCAGAAAACTGTTTTCCTGCACATGTCTATTGAAGATGACCTCATCTCCTGATTCTAACCGTTGCACATGTTATTCTAACGTTGCACATGTTATTATAACGTTGCACATGTTATTATAACAGTTGCACATGTTATTCTAATAGTTGCACATGTTATTCTAACCGTTGCACATGTTATTCTAACGTTGCACATATTATTCTAAAGTTGCACATGTTATTATAACAGTTGCACATGTTATTCTAACGTTGCACATGTTATTCTAACGTTGCACATGTTATTCTAATAGTTGCACATGTTATTCTAATAGTTGCACATGTTATTCTGACAGTTGCACATGTTATTCTAACAGTTGCACATGTTATTCTGACAGTTGCACATGTTATTCTGACAGTTGCACATGTTATTCTAACAGTTGCACATGTTATTCTGACAGTTGCACATGTTATTCTGACAGTTGCACATGTTATTCTAACAGTTGCACATGTTATTCTGACAGTTGCACATGTTATTCTAACAGTTGCACATGTTATTATAACAGTTGCACATGTTATTCTAATAGTTGCACATGTTATTCTAACAGTTGCACATGTTATTCTAATAGTTGCACATGTTATTCTAACAGTTGCACATGTTATTTTAACAGTTGCACATGTTATTCTAACAGTTGCACATGTTATTTTAACAGTTGCACATGTTATTCTGACAGTTGCACATGTTATTCTAACAGTTGCACATGTTATTATAACAGTTGCACATGTTATTCTAATAGTTGCACATGTTATTCTAACCGTTGCACATGTTATTCTAACGTTGCACATATTATTCTAAAGTTGCACATGTTATTATAACAGTTGCACATGTTATTCTAACGTTGCACATGTTATTCTAACGTTGCACATGTTATTCTAATAGTTGCACATGTTATTCTAATAGTTGCACATGTTATTCTGACAGTTGCACATGTTATTCTAACAGTTGCACATGTTATTCTGACAGTTGCACATGTTATTCTGACAGTTGCACATGTTATTCTAACAGTTGCACATGTTATTCTAACAGTTGCACATGTTATTCTAACAGTTGCACATGTTATTCTAATAGTTGCACATGTTATTCTAACAGTTGCACATGTTATTCTAATAGTTGCACATGTTATTTTAACAGTTGCACATGTTATTCTAACAGTTGCACATGTTATTCTAACAGTTGCACATGTTATTTTAACAGTTGCACATGTTATTCTAACAGTTGCACATGTTATTCTAACAGTTGCACATGTTATTCTAACAGTTGCACATGTTACAGTTACAACCGGCCTCAATGTGTCTGAAAAGTGAACGTTTCTTTCGTTTTTTCTACTGTTTCAACAGCAAAACAGCAAAACAATGACAAAACAATGACAAAACAATGACAGAACAGAGTTTTATATACAAGTGGAAAACAGTCATTGAAATGACGTTGAAACATTGGTTATATGTCGGAAAGATGGCCGACATTCAGTCAAAAATCGGCAATTATTTTACCTCGGCATCTATAGGACTTTGTGAACATCTTCAATAAAACATTCGTGTTAAGTGTAGGACGTGAACGTCTTGATTGTCGAGTGATACGATTAGAAATGAAGTGATTTAAGAAGCGGGGGGTTGTGTTTGCAAGCTAATTATCTTTATCTCCATCCAGGATCATTTCCTGTCACCCGAGCGTCTGATCGGCCCGTCTTTTTCCCGTAAGACGAATTAGCATCGGCCCCGGCGGATCGATACGAAGTCACCCACAATGCATCACTCCCGTTAGCTCGACAAAGCCGTCCAACGCGCATCAGTCAGCAGTAATTTGTTTTTTCCTGCCTTTCCATCAATCTGGAGGCAGGTTCCTGAGGGCCCCTGAGGGCCCCCGAGCGAAAATGTAACGATTGGAGGAGGAAAAAGTGGATGAAGTGGTCGCCTCTCTCATTTCCTCTTTCTCGCCGCCGCCGCCGCCTCCTCATTCATCTCATCCTCCATTCATGTCCTTCCTTTATTCTTTTTAATCTCTCATCTTCTCGGCTCTCATCTCCATCCAACTCTCCTTCTTCAACCAATCCCGCCTTCCTTGTCCTCTCCCTTTGACTCGTTCCCTCAGAACTCTTCTTCTTCTCTCCTCCCTTTGCAATCAGCCTCCTCTCCTCCCTCCTCTGTCTGATCGCCTCCTGCCCCGCCGGGTCGCTCGTCTCTCTCATCGTCTCCGACCCTTTCTTCTCGCCTCTCCTCCATTAATCCAGGTGGTCAGAGAGACGCCACCTGATCGCCAGTGAAGTCCTGTCACAGTTCATTATGTCATCGCATCTCCACGAATCAAAACACCTCCATGATTGCCCAAACTCACCGAATTCTAATGATTTTGTTCGAAAAAAAACAAACTGTGTGCCGCTGGAAATCAATTTGCCGAAACGTGCGTGAGTCAGACGGTCTCCATTGATCTCAGGCTGCCGGTGGGATCAGCGGTCCTCAACCTTTTTTTCCCCCAGAGCCAGAGGACAGTCCCGTCTGGGCGGAGTAATCCACGGAGAGCCCGGCCGCTGATGAACTCTAAATGTCAACCCGGTCCATTCATGGACACGCATTTTTATTCTGTCTTCATCTTCAAAGTTCAGCGGCGTCTGGCGACGACGACCCTGCAGCGAAAGGCCGACAGCTGCAAACCCCGATGTGCTTTATGTGACTCTCTGTGGATCACGGAGAGTTCTCCAGAGCAACGCTTTGAACACTAAGAGTTTACACGTTGGGTGTTGAAGCCTCAGATCCAAAAGTCCTCCATCTTGAATGTCTTCTTATCGACGTGACGCTTGTCTTTTCAACGGCAGGACGCACTAACCGTCACGTCTGTGAGCTCCGAGCTCGGATCTTAAGCGCGTCGGGATTCGATTGGCCGGACCCCATGTCGAGGTGGTCTGCTGGTCCAATGAGGACCGGTCGTTCATCCGGGAGGTCGCTGTTGGTTCCCCGTGTGAAACAAGACCTCAACGCCTCTTTATTTGTCACGTAACTTGCGTACATCAATAACGGCTTGAACCCAAACAATGATGCCTAAACCCAACAAGTAGTTTTCTGTGAAGACGGAAGTCTATTTAGAAATAACTCTCCGTAACGAGCGGAAATTGACACGCGTTGCTGGACCTTTCGCCCAAGAAAACAGTCAACTTTAGTAAGATATCAGAGGAATCGTTGTCTGAGGAGAGGGAACATGTGGAGCTCAGACAAGCGTACCAGGAACTCCAGCTGACCCTCTGGATTCTCTTCTTTTCGCTTCTGTCTCTAAAAGGTAGAAGAACAACTCGAGATCACAGCAACACTTAAAACCCTCAGCTTGAGTGTTTGTGCCGCTCAGAGAAAGTGTTTACTTTTTGCGCAGGGGGTGAGATTATTTCATCAAGCTGTGAGAGAGAGTATAATAGGTCACGCAATCTCAGCTCGGTTTGGTGTTCAGTAACTAAAAAGACAACAATAATAAGGAGAAAACTGCAGTTAAAGCTACTACGAGGACATTTTAGTGTGTGTTGTTTCTGGCGCCCTCTGTGGACAAAAGCGGTAGTGTCTCTGAGCGCCACGGTCCCTTTAGAAAACCTCTTGTTTTACTGCAACAGGGTCTGACAGTCTGGTCCTCTCAGGTTCTGGATATTAGTAGTAATCTTGAATAAGCAGCACTAAGTGCAGCAGCACGATACAAACAAAACATACACTCATTAAAACATTGCTCCTCGTGGTCAGAGACTTAAAAACAGTGTAATACATCATCATCTTACAGTCTGTGACACATCATTTATTTAATGTGACGAATGCCAGCGGCTCCACACAGATGGAGTTTGGTCAGATTTGGGCGGGGCTCTGCTTCTCTGGGTGTTTCTCATGATCCAGAACCAACCGGTCTGACAGCTGGAAGCCAGCAGGAAGTGTGTGTGTGTGTGTGTGTGTGTGTGTGTGTGTGTGTGTGTGTGTGTGTGTATGTTTGTTCACGATTCTTCTCCTTTCATCTCAACATCTCAGGATGTCCACTCTGACGGAGCTCAACGAGCCCCGATGCTCTCGACCAATGAAAGTTGTTCAATACTATTAAAATGAAATGACCCCTCAGCAATAGTCAGGTAACACAACAACCTTTTATTTATTTATAGGATTTTCTTGAGTTTCATTTTACCATTTTTTTTATTGAAATCGAGTTATCCTGACAAAGAAAAGGCCCAGAGGCCCACACCAAAAATATTAAAACATACAACAATATGTTCATGGATGAGGAAGCCTAACAAGGTCACCAAGAGATGAGAAACAAACTGGACGATAGATAATAGTTTTTAGTGTATTTTACAGCTGATTTAAGACATGGTCAAAACCGACCCGTTAACACAAGAGATGCTAACAGAAAGCTAACACAAGAGATGGTAACATAAAGCTAACACAAGAGACGGTAACAGAAAGCTAACACAAGAGATGCTAACAGAAAGCTAACACAAGAGATGCTAACAGAAAGCTAACACAAGAGATGTTAACAGAAAGCTAACACAAGAGACGGTAACAGAAAGCTAACACAATAGATGCTAACAGAAAGCTAACACAAGAGATGGTAACAGAACGCTAACACAAGAGATGGTAACAGAAAGCTAACACAAGAGACGCTAACAGAAAGCTAACACAAGAGATGGTAACAGAAAGCTAACACAAGAGATGGTAACATAAAGCTAACACAATAGATGCTAACAGAAAGCTAACACAAGAGATGGTAACAGAAAGCTAACACAAGAGATGGTAAAATAAAGCTAACACAAGAGATGCTAACAGAAAGCTAACACAAGAAATGCTAACAGAAAGCTAACACAAGAGATGGTAACAGAAAGCTAACACAAGAGATGGTAACAGAAAGCTAACACAAGAGATGCTCACAGAAAGCTAACATAAGAGATGGTAACAGAAAGCTAACACAAGAGATGGTAACAGAAAGCTAACACAAGAGATGGTAACATAAAGCTAACACAATAGATGCTAACAGAAAGCTAACACAAGAGATGGTAACAGAAAGCTAACACAAGAGATGGTAAAATAAAGCTAACACAAGAGATGCTAACAGAAAGCTAACACAAGAAATGCTAACAGAAAGCTAACACAAGAGATGGTAACAGAAAGCTAACACAAGAGATGGTAACAGAAAGCTAACACAAGAGATGCTCACAGAAAGCTAACATAAGAGATGGTAACAGAAAGCTAACACAAGAGATGGTAACAGAAAGCTAACACAAGAGATGGTAACATAAAGCTAACACAAGAGATGCTAACAGAAAGCTAACACAAGAGATGGTAACATAAAGCTAACACAAGAGATGCTAACAGAAAGCTAACATAAGAGATGGTAACAGAAAGCTAACACAAGAGATGGTAACAGAAAGCTAACACAAGAGATGCTCACAGAAAGCTAACATAAGAGATGGTAACAGAAAGCTAACACAAGAGATGGTAACAGAAAGCTAACACAAGAGATGGTAACATAAAGCTAACACAAGAGATGCTAACAGAAAGCTAACACAAGAGATGGTAACATAAAGCTAACACAAGAGATGCTAACAGAAAGCTAACATAAGAGATGGTAACAGAAAGCTAACACAAGAGATGCTAACAGAAAGCTAACATAAGAGGACGGCTAACTGCTCGGGTGCTTTATAATTTTACATAAGTGTGTTTGTTTGGTGAGGACGCTGCTGGAGGCGGTCGAGACGCAGCAGCGTCTTCATCTTTAACCTCACGGCCTCTTCGATCCGCACTCTGGAAATAAGTTGCATGAATGTTTGTTTCTATTAGTAAAAATGTAAAACGTGTGGTTTTAATGCAACAAAATGGTACTGAATACCATCTCAAAGCTATCTGTTGTTGAGCATCAAACCCTCGCCTTTAGGTCTGAAGACGGCTGTCAGGGCAAAGATCTTATGCCGTGTTCACACCGGACGCGGCGCGAATTTGCGGCGCGACCAGATTACATGCAAAGTCAATCCACAGACGCGGCGCCCCGCGAATCGGCGATTTTTTCGCGGGGCGGCGCGATAGACGCGTTTGAGGCGGCGCGAACAGAGCGTTTGACGAGGGGCGAACAGAGCGAAGGACGCGGCGCGAATTCGCGTGAGTTCAATTCTCCCAACTCCAGCGGAGAATTCGCGTGACGCAAAGTTGCGGCAGCCAATCAGCGTTGAGAATCAGCGTTGAGAAGCTCCGCCCATCATCACCGCCGTCTTGCCGGTCCCGAATGAAACTGCTGCTGCTCCGCCTGAACCAGCGCTGGCAGCGGCCGTCATTCAGATGCTGTTGTGGGACTACGGATAATATTATGAACCCAGACACCATGGAGTTTGATGTTCCGACACACGTGGAGTTTACACAACAAGTATAAAGCAGAACTAGTGGTTAATTCCAGGTATCCGTTTTACGGAGAAGCCAGACGCAGTTCTTGGAGGAGTCGGAGAAATTCACCGAGCTGTGTGCGGCTACGGATGGTGTTATGAACCCAAACACGAGGGCGTTTCATGTTCCGACATGTTTGGGACTTCCACAACAAGTATAAAGCAAAACTAGTGGTTATTTATTCCATGGTCGATAGCGGAAATGAAAGCTCCTTTCACAGAGACAAGTGACTGAGATAAGCCACGCCCCTTTCGCGGCGCGATGTTTCGAGTTTGGTGTGAACACCCTCGTTTCACTCGCGCGACTAAACTTCCGCGGTGGTGTGAACACGGCATAAGAATGATCTGTGAAGACTCTGGTTGAGCTCATTAGTATCCACACGCGTTGTGTCACGATGAGCTGCGATGGTCAGAAGGATTTTACTCAATTCACAAGTCTAAAAAGAAGTCCATATCTTACTGAAATTATCCCCGTTCAGCGATTATTCTTCTTTGAAGTGTTATGAGATATTTTGACTACAAATGACTTGACTTAGTCATTCAAACCATAACGTTGGAGATTTGTTTCGTGGGAATTTGAACTTGTGACCCCGGCTGCTGAATATTACCCTCCACGTACTCCCGAGCTCAGTTTCATGACCTCCGGCTTCTCTTCCCGACGTGATCCAGGAGCGTCAGACGAAGGTCGACTCAGAGCGGCCATTTTTATTTTTCTTTCCTGAACAAACTGCGTCTCAAACTGTGTCTGTGGCGACAGCAGTGTTTGCTTTTTCTACTCAGAACAAAGAACCAGCAGCCGCAGTGAGAGCTGCTGTCAGCATGACACACACACACACTCACACACACACACACACACACACACACTCACACCTCGAACACACTCGCTGCTGAGAGGAACAAATGAAAACACGACAAGAGTGAAGCTTCTCTCTTCAGAACAAAGGCTCCGTGGTTACAGGCTGGCATCTGTGTGTGTGTGTGTGTGTGTGTGTGTGTGTGTGTAGAATAGAAATCATTTTTATTTGTCATAGTACATACATACATGAAATGTATTCTCTGCATTTAACCCATCCTTGGTATCTTAGGGAGCAGTGTGTGTCTGTGTGTGTGTGTGTGTGTGTGTGTCTGTGTGTGTGTGTGTGTGTGTGTGTGTGTGTGTTACAAACACAGTAACTCCAGAACTACAGCAGAGTTCACAGCGCTGATCCCTCCACCGAACAGATGAGCTGATTAGATCTCGCTGCATGAATTTGCATTTCAATGCAGGAACATAATGAATGAATGAATGAATGAATGAATGAAAGAATGAAAGCGATGACTTTGGAACTACTGGAACTTCTCAGTGCGTTGGAGAGGCATAAAGATCGCTCCACGCTGATAGAGATCTGCGCTCGTTAACCCCCCGTTTGTCTTGATGAACGGCTGATTAGCATCACCTGCTTGTGTTTAATGGATCGTTAGTGAAGTCACGTGTCTGGAAGTAGGAAGTTTTCATGTAAACAAACAACTTTACATCAATGTTTAAAGTCTTCTTCTTCCCTTTGTTGGTGGTGCTGCTGCATATCTTGTGATTCACCCACTTATACTGGAGAAAAACTCTGCCGTTATGCTATTAGAAGTACAAAATAAATAAAAAAAAAACTCCACAGGGAACCTTTAAGTGTAATTTCACAATATTGGCAACAATAATATAACAATATTAGTCTCTGCTTGGCTGTTAGATGTCAGTTAAAGGAATACTTCACCACAAAATGAACATTTGTACGTCACTTTAATTCTTCTGTCGTAGAAGTCCGGTAGAAGTCAGCTCCTCCCTACCTGACTTCTACCGGAGCTTGGAAAAGGCATAATTGACCTCATTTGATTCATTTGATTCATAAACAGGGTTCATACACGTTTTGAACAATGCTTTTCCATGACTTTAAACCACATTTCCATGAGCAAACATTTAGTGAAATCTGGGTGTAAACCTGAAAAAGTGAGTAAATGTAGTATTTAAACTAACAATGAGAACACAAAGCATACAGTAAACCTTAAATGACACAAATGAATGAGACAATAGTTTGATTAAAAGAATAAACATTTATATAGATGCCTGTATGTATGCCTGCTTATATTTTGAGTCTTTCTTTTAAAAGCATATTAATTATTTCAAACTCAGCGTAAATGAACGACATGAACACATGAATATAACACATTTACATGACTTTTACTAAACTTTTGGGATTCTATTTTTTCAAGGACTTTTCCAGGCCTGGAAATAACCATTTTAAAACGCCATGACTTTTCCAGGTTTTCCATGACCGTAAGAACCCTGCATAAAGACTTCATTGTTTTGGGGTGGACACATTTTAAAGATCAGATCTCATTAACAAGCGGAGCATGAAGTCCAGACGCTGGAGGTGAGTCTCTGTGATTGATACGTTTGTCTGGAAGCTTTGATGACATCATCACCTCCAGAGGGGAGTGTGGTCGTTAGCTCTATAGCAGCGTTGATAACACCTTCTTCTACCTGCTGTGCAACCCTTCAGTGTTCGTCCCCCTCCAGCTCCATCTTCACTCTGAAGAGGCTTCGTCTTTATTACTCTGGAAGGCAACAGAGGGCTAGTTACGGAGGAGATGGGAGCGCGGGGGACTCGTCGTTATCCACAAGCCAATATGTGGTTCTCCTTCTCTTTATTACTGCGTTTGCCCTTTGAGACTATTCCCAACAATCTCTCGTAAAGCGGAGCTGTCTGGTAATAAACAAGGTGGAGAAGCGGTTGCAGCGTTAGAGGTTCAATTCCCCGTGTAGTTCACTAATGGAGGAAGACGAATAGAGTCACAGTACTTCCTGTTGCATCCCCCGGCTCTACTCAGCTCTATAAGTCTATATAAATGACTCTACTTCTCTTGATGTATTCCCTCAGTAAACATTGTAAACATGAGTTTATGTCTCAATCTCTAGTTTCAAGTCTTCTTCAATAGAGCATGATGTTCATTTAGTAAATTATGGTCATTTAGAGTCAAACAGACCATAAAGCAGGGGGCGCTTTAGGGGCGGGGCTACAAGGTGATTGACAGGTCGACACCAGGTTTTTACCAGGTTTTAGTCTCAGTTGTTTTATGCTAAGCTAGGCTAACCACAACATGACTTCCGCTTCATATTTAACAAAGACATGAAGCTGAGATCAATCTTCCCATCTCACTCTTGTAAAAGAGAAAAATTAGCGTATTTATACCCAAAAGGTTCATTTTTAATACTTTGGAGTAAACTATATCAAAACATCCATTTACAAACTTTACATTTGGGCTCATCTGAAAGAAAAGCATGAGCTTGAGACGGTTATATAGTTTTGCTTTTTACATTTACTTCAATTCACAAAGACTTTTCTTTGTTTTTTTATCCTTTGTTCACCCGGAGGCACGACAGAAGAATTAAAGTGACGTACAAATGTTCATTTTGTGGTGAAGTATTCCTTTAACTGACATCTAACAGCCAAGCAGAGACTAATATTGTTATATTATTGTTGCCAATATTGTGAAAGTACACTTAAAGGTTCCCTGTGGAGTTTTTTTTTTTAATTTATTTTGTACTCATAGCTTTAAAAAATGACATTTTAAATAATGAACAGCCCAAACTCTTTCCTGTACCAAAGCTGTGGCAGTATTATTAGTTATGTGATGTCAGACCACAGAGACAGCAAAGCACCCTGCACACACACGAGGTGTCTGATCACATCTCAATCGGCGCTTCCAAGATCTTTCTGCCATTGAGAAAGAATTCAAACTGTTCTCGACTCTCTTCCTCGTGAATGCAGAAGAAGTGAAGAGAGTCTGAACTAGAACTGATGGACTGAATCAGCTCCTCCCTACCTGACTTCTACCGGAGCTTGGAAAAGGCATAATTGACCTCATTTGATTCATTTTGTGATATACCTCACCTGAGTGGCCCAGACTTTCCTATATTTTTCTGTTTGTGGCCCTCGTGAAAAAGGGTTTGGACCCCCCTGGTCTTGAGGGTCAGAGCTGGATGATGCTACGCTGTGATTGGCCGGTCTGCGTTAGAGGGGCGGGAATAGCGAAGGTCACGGGGACTCGACAAATACCATCAGGGTTCCACCAAGGTCAGCAGGATCCATCCATGATACCGGAGCAGAATCTCACGGCATTTTAATCAATATTTAAGTTTGGACCAATGTGATGGTCCTCTTTAAACTTTACTGAAAAGAAAACTGAAGTGCAGAAGTGATTTTCATTCACACGACTGCAAAACCACCTACAGCACCAATCACATGGTCAAGTTCGCAGACGACACCACTCTGATAGGTCTCATCACCAAGGAGGACGAGACCCACTACAGGAAGGAGGTCAACCTTCTGACCACGTGGTGCAGAGACAACAACCTCCTTCTGAACAACAGCAAGACCAAGGAGATTGTTGTTGACTTCCGGAAAGGCCACACCCAACACCCACCACTGACCATCAACGGTGCTGACATTGAACAAGTCAGCAGCACCAAGTTCCTGGGGGTGGACATCAGTGAGGACCTCTCGTGGACAGTCAACACGAAAACCCTGGCAAAGAAAGCACAGAGGCGCCTCTACTTCCTCCGAAAACTGAGGAAAGCAGGAAGCCCTCCATCCATCATGTGCACCTTCTACCGTGGACCATGGAGAGCATCCTGACCAACTGCATCACTGTGTGGGGCGGAAGCTGCACAGACCACAGCAGGAAAGCCCTGCAGCGCATAGTGAATGCAGCTGGAAGAATCATTGGTGCCTCACTCCCCCCCCTCCCCTCCCTGCAGGACATATACAACACCCGCCTCACCCGCAAAGCGACCACGATTGTGAGCGACTCCTGCCACCCCTCACACGGTCTCTTCAGCCTCCTGCCCTCTGGGAGGAGATACCGGAGCCTCCGGGCTCCACCACTAGGCTGTCAACCAGCTTCATCCACCAAGCTGTCAGGAAGCTGAACTCTCTCCCTCACCACTCCCACATCTAGACTCTGCTGCTTAACTGTCTGACCGCTGCTATTAACGCACACTTAAATAGTTTCCTAATCTGTTTTTGCACTATATGTTATATGTTTTTGCACTATGTTTATATGTCTTTGCACTATGTTTATGTTATATGTTGTCTATTTTTTACTTTTTTTTTTAAATGTGCACTATTCACTTTATGTTTCTGCACTATGTTTATATGTTTATATGTTGTTTATATGTTATATGTTGTCTAGTTTAGATGTTGTTTATATGTTTATATGTTATATGTTGTCTATTTTTTACTTTTTTAAATGTTGCACTATTCACTTTTTTTTCAGACAGTAGAGAAACATAATTTCAGGTCCACAATATGGAAGAAGTGACAAATAAAACTGACTTTGACTTTGACTTTGATTAGAGTATCTGAAATCGAGGCCTGCCTGCCACGCTGATGCTGCACAGATGCGGGGCGCTTTAATGGAGGGAGCTGAGAGACTTTCAATGAAATGCAGCGCGGTCCACTCGGGGCCAATGTTAAAACCCCTAAATCAAGCGCTCAGACTTAATTCCCCCCATGTGGGAGACCTTTACTCCAGCAGGGCCAGGACCGTACTGTCAAAGCATACAGTATTTGGCTGAGCCCCCCAAAACAAACTGGAATAAACTCCAACCCGCCTGCTCTGCGGCTGGAATACAAACCAGTGCTTACCCTCCTGGGGAACGACAGCGGTCCATCACTGTGAACCTCAGGTGGTGCGTGAAATGCCCAAATAAGTTAGAGTGAAACTGAAAAAGTACAGGAGCAGCTTGGGACAGATGAATTCATTATCCTCTTAATGACGGCGGGGTCATTGAGGCGGCATTGATGAGGTTTAGAGAGTAATGAGATGATGAACTAGAGCAGATCTGTTTGTTTTGGCTCCTCTGTTTTTTATTTCCTTCACACCGTCCTGGTCCATGATCCCTGTTTCCGTTTTGCTTTTGTTTGTTTTTCTATCAGAACTCGCTTCTTTCTTGACGAGTTATTTTTACGCTTGTTGGCTCCAAACCTTCTGTATAAAAATATCCAACTCTGTTCTATTCTTAACATTTTTTTTGGGGGGAAATAAAGACCTGTTATGTGTTCTTTACTGATGTTCTGATGATGATGATGATGATGATGATGATGATGATGATGTTCTGTTTTACAAAGAAAATTCTTCTCAATTTCTGAACTTGTGTTTGTTTTTTCCTGGGGTCAAATTGACCCCGACCATAATCCATGTTACTATTCTTGATAACAGAAATAGTTTTTCATTCCAAATGTTATAGATTAATAAAAAAAAGATGTACACCAAAAATATAATAATAATACAATTGTAGGTCAATCAGTGAGATTTTATGGTGATCTGCATATTTCACCATAGAACAGGTATTCTGGATGTATCAGGAGGGGTGGGTGGTTTTTTATTTTTTATTTAAAGGGCTATTTAGTTTGGAAGCCCGTTTCCGCACAAAAAAAAATACTAGATAGTAAGTGCACTTCAGTGGCGCTGTCTTGTCTCCTTCCTGGTATCTTATTTGTCTTCACACGTCTCTTCATCCCTCGCCGGTCTAACCATGAAAACCATATGCAAGCGTACTGTTGACGTTTTAGCTCAACAAATATTAGCATTGCTATTAATGTAGCTGTTGCATGTGTTTCTCAAATAATTATGACTTTTTATCCCATAATGACTTTTTATCTCATAATTTCGACTTTATTATCTCATAATTGTGTGGCGTAAACGGGCTTCCATAATTTAGGTAGTCAACAAAACAAACATAAAGTACCTGACACTTAAACATGGGAAACAATATTCATTATAATAATTTTCTGGAGGTTTAAATTGCTGGGGTCAAATTGACCCCACGGGTAAAAGATGTTAGTAAATGTGAAGGTAACAGGAGGGTCGACTCCCTCATCAATTATTCTGTTGATTCTTTTTTACAACCAATTGATTCCATATTTAATCCATTAAAAACATCTCCCTCTTTTTCTGCAGGAAACGCCTTCGTGGTGAGCCTGGCCCTCGCTGACCTCGTGGTCGCCATCTATCCCTACCCGCTGGTGCTGACCGCCATTTTCCACGACGGCTGGATCGCCGGCTACATCCACTGTCAGATCAGCGGCTTCCTCATGGGCCTCAGCGTCATCGGCTCCATCTTCAACATCACGGGCATCGCCATCAACCGCTACTGCTACATCTGCCACAGCCTCAAGTACGACAAGCTCTTCTCCAACAGCAACACCATGTGCTACGTGGTGCTCGTCTGGGCGCTCACCGTCCTCGCCATCGTGCCCAACTGGTTCGTGGAGTCGCTGCAGTACGACCCGCGGGTCTACTCCTGCACCTTCGCCCAGTCGGTCAGCTCGCTGTACACCATCACGGTGGTGGTGGTGCACTTCATCCTGCCCATCGGCATCGTCAGCTACTGCTACCTGCGCATCTGGATCCTCGTCATCCAGGTGAGGCGGAGGGTCAAGCCGGACTCGCGGCCCAAGATCAAGCCGCACGACCTCCGCAACTTCCTCACCATGTTCGTGGTGTTCGTGCTCTTCGCCGTCTGCTGGGCGCCGCTGAACCTGATCGGCCTGGCGGTGGCGCTGGACTCCAGGCTGAGCCGGGCGATACCGGAGTGGCTGTTCACGGCCAGCTACTTCATGGCGTACTTCAACAGCTGCCTCAACGCCGTCGTCTACGGCGTCCTGAACCACAACTTCAGGAAGGAGTACAAGAGGATCGTGCTCATCGTCTTCAAGTTTCACTGCTGAGACCGATGCGCTGGAGGGGAGGGCGGGCGCCATTTTGAAAACCTTTGTGACAAGAAAATGATGTCCTTGACCTTGACAAAGAGAGAAAAACTGCTGATGGAAGGAAAATAAAACAAATAAAAGGTACTGCATGAAGAAAAAGGAAAAACATTTTGTGTGAGAGATAAAAATAACAGAACAGCTAGAGGTGAAGAGGAGGAGGACAGAGACAAAGTGAAATAAACGATGACATACAGAGTTATCAGTGAAGCC
Source organism: Myoxocephalus aenaeus (assembly GCA_038501785.1). NCBI lineage: Eukaryota > Metazoa > Chordata > Actinopteri > Perciformes > Cottidae > Myoxocephalus > Myoxocephalus aenaeus. The sequence continues at coordinate 4,285,128 of JBAMJR010000100.1, forward strand.
TTCGGCGAACTTGAGAGACTTTGAAAACACAGCGAGGGCGGCAGAGGCGAGGAGGAGGAACTTAGTAATGTCTTTCATCGCGACTCCCTTCGGTTATGAAGTCATGAATTACTGTTCTAATACATTTAAAATAAGTTCTTACTTCATACATTGTGATCATCTTCTCATTTATTTCGATGCATAACATCTCCTATGAATAGTTTCAAGACAGAAGAACTAAATACTGTGACGTTTATAAAGGACCGTTTTGACCGATGCTGTTGAGCTGTTTTCTCAACAAAAAACAAAAAAAAGAAAGAATTTATTGAATAGAATAACAAATTGGTGCTTTTTGAGAATACTAAGTAGAGTGGTATTCTTTTGATTCAAGGAATGACTCAAAAGTGACACATGCACATTTTCAAACATCAGTATTTAACATGAACTGTGATGGAGCTGTACTTCTGGTTGTTTACAGTAATTATTTTCATATGTCAACAAGCCAAACTCTCACTGGGACAAAGAAACAAGAAGATGAAAGGATGCACGGACACAAATGAGATTCTTTCAGCTCAGCATAATTTAAAACTTGCTCAGATTTTGACTTCACTTGGACTTCTGCCCCTTTTTGATTTGTTAACATTGCAGAATCAACTTTAAACAATTGAAAACTCTGCAACAAATTGTGAACAAATAATTGATGCTGAGCGGCTGCTATTCCCTGAAAGAGGAGATGTGGGACTTCCAAACGTCAAGCTTACAAATCTTTGTTACCAAAATATTATTTCAAAAGACAAACAATCACAGTCCAGCAGTCCGTCACTGCAGCGAGGTGAGACGTGAAACAACAGGATGTCGGCACTGTGACAGAAAAACAACCTCCTCACATATCTCGCTTATAAATGTGTTCTATGGGGGCTTTTGTTGCAGTACCGGCGTTGGCCACAAGGCTGATTCATCGCGCCATATTCTATTAATACGTCCACGGTCTGACAAAAAGCTGAACATGCAATTCAACGTCGTTCAGCAATGCTCTGCAACGGCAACTAAAATATGCACACCATAGAAATAAAACAGGAGTAGAAAGGGACCTTTCCATTAAAATCAATGTAGCGGGACGGGCGTAGCGGCCGGCATTTTAAAGTTACCATTTTGACCTTTGTAGCAATAAGAAGAATTTTAAAACATGATGCTTCATCAACACAATCTTGTCACAGCGTAGGGAAGCACATTGCTATCGCCAGATCAGTGACAACTTTGTTGTGCTCAATTTCTGTAACCATGTAGCATGAAAGCATGGGGGAATTAGCAAGCTAGCTAGCTAGCTCACAAGTGGGCAGCTGGTTAGTTAGCTAGCTGGCTAATTCCACCATGCTTTCATGCTACCATGGCTAGCTGGTAGCAAGTGCCGGTCCCTTTGCCGCTCCAAAGAAGGACAAGCTAACGTTAGCCTACCTAGCTAACGTCAGCCCGCGTCCACAGCGTAGGAAAGCACATTGCTATCGCCAGATCAGTGACAACTTTGTTGTGCTCAATTTCTGTAACCATGTAGCATGAAAGCATGGGGGAATTAGCAAGCTAGCTAGCTCACAAGTGGGCAGCTGTTTAGTTAGCTAGCTGGCTAATTCCACCATGCTTTCATGGCTAGCTGGTGGCAAGTGCCGGTCCCTTTGCTGCTCCAAAGAAGGACAAGCTAACGTTAGCCTACCTAGCTAACGTCAGCCCGCGTCATCCCTTTACCCAGCGTTTAACAACAACCACCGTCTTCTTTTTGGACACGGAAAACAGGTCAACATCGGTCCTCGTTCCTATTTTATTGCTATGGTGCACACCCAGTTACTAACCCAGCAACATGAATGGCGTAACGTCTAACCTCGCAATCATCGAGACGCTCTAGAAGGACGAGGACTTGTTGTGGACGCGCCATTGAAAGGTCAGGACTTGACTTTTTAGTACCAACATTTGGGACTGAGGGCTCTGGAGGTTTTTCCCGCTGTGGTGAAAGCCGCCGGTGGTGTTTTGTGCTGCTGAGCCGTCGTGTCTTTTATCCTTCTGGGACCGTCTCACCTCGTCGACCTCTCAGAACAGCACCGGTGGGACGGACTCCCCGCCTCTGCAACATCCCGCGTAGATCCAATACCAAGACACTTAACACCTGAGTGGAAAGAAAAGACAAAACACGGGGTGTCTCTGCCATTCAGAATCAACTCTGTGTGTGTTTGTGCACTTTCATTTCTAACACACACATCAAAGCTGTTCATTTCAGTTTTCCAAAACTCACAAAAGCACGCCAGCGTTCACACATTGAGCTCAATTACGCATTAAAACACCCTCAAGCAGCGAGGGCATCCACTTTACACTTCGTATCTGACTATTAAACACAAGAATGACAAGAAAAAGAAACGTTAAAATGTAATGTAATGAGTAATTAAGTTCTGAACAGTATTCTGACCACGTCACTGTGCTTCACACTCCTGGAAAGTGGAGGCTGAATGTTGAATACGAGTCAGCGTGGTGATGCCGCTGCATTTCAATGTGTGTGTGTGTGTGTGAGTGTGTGTGTGTGGATCAGCTGTTCTGGGACCAGTTCTCCCCTCAATGTAAAAGGTCCACCAAGGAGCTTAAGCAGGGAGTGTGTGTGTGCATGTCTTTGTTTCATTTGTGTGCCAACATGTTGCCGGTTCCAAACCCAAGAAGGGATTTTTAAGAGAACATTTTAAGTAAAAAAAGCTTGTTTGTTTTTCAGGAGGCATTAACTGGATAATTTGCAGGTTATTAATTTGAGAAATACACTGAATTTAGAGGAGATCTTTGGAGGTGTTGGATGGTGGGTTTTTATTTTAAGACTCATATTGGCCTTACAGATATGAGAGCGCTATCAATCTGAACATCTAACACTTTGCAAGAAAGGGATACAAACTCTTCATTAAACTCAACGAAGTAATTAACATGGAAATATAAATACTCTTTGCAAGAAAGGAATAAACATTTTGTTCCCAAACTCTCAAACTGTTCTAAACTGAGTGACAAAGTGACTAATTAACGTGGATGTTCGACAGGTTTGTCATTTCTTTAACTGAAAGCAATACCGTAAACGTCGGGTTACAAGCCGCTCCTACGGCCGGTCAGTGTCCCCGCTGTAACAAGCTAGTAGCTAGCGCTGTTGCTAGCTAGCGCTGCTGCTGCTACCGGCCGCTGCTGCTGCTACTGCCCGCGTCCGACTGCCCAAGTCGGGTGTCGAGCCTGGTCCCGCTACCTTCGGTGGTTTTCGGGGAGCTAGCGGAAGTTAGCGTTGAGCTAGCGGAAGTTAGCGAGGAAGTAACGGAGCACTAGCAGGAGCCCCAGCTGGCTACAGTGGGGAGCTAACGGGGACACTGACCAAAGGTAGTAGCGGCTCTGAACCCAACGTTTACGGTAGTTTGGCATTTTGGGAAATATGTTTATTTACATTTTCTTGGCGACAGTTCGATGAGGAATTGGAAATAGTTTGTTCCACGTTGTACCTGATTGCACTTTTTTCTGCTTTTCAAGCTCAAATTGTTGTTTAAAATTGTTAAAATACAAATCAAATTAGTTTCAATATATTTGAATGTGAAGCCTACTAAATATTGAAATATAATCATGGAATATATATTGAAACAAGGGTTATAGTTCTCTCCAAACGTCTTTTCACCTGCAAGCTTCCAAAACCCCGCCTAGCGGGCGATGAGCAGTCGTATGTGGAGCAGAGTTTCTCGAGAACCAAACCACCACATTTCCCTTTCGCTTTATTTGAAAGTTAAAAAGTTAGATGTTCTATTAAAGCGCGAGTTAAAAAGAGAATATGGATGTGAACTTACACCCACAGGAGCCGGTTTAATAAATCAACCCAAGGTTTTTAGTATGAAGAAACTCGTTGAGAACAGAAGCAAATATAATTGGCCCACTGGGGGATTCAAACATGCCGGCCTTTTGCATTTTTTCCTCTACTTTTAGTGCTAAAAATCAATGCAATGGACTGAGGTTGTTGTTGTTGTTTGTGTGTTTGGAAAAATACATATATACAGTGGTGTATAAAGTACCCAAAAGCCGTACTTGAGTAAAAGTAAAGATACCTTACTGGAAAATTACTCCAGTAAAAGTAAAAGTCACCTAATAAAATACTACTTGAGTAAAAGTCTTAAAGTATCTGATATTTTCTGTACTTAAGTATCAAAAGTATTTTTCTGATATAAAATGTACTTAACTATTGAAAGTAAAAGTAGAAGTACATGCTTTTAATAAAAAAGCAAAGGGTCAGAATTTTGAGAATTATGAAGTTTATTCTTTTAAGTGCTGTGGCCACCATGACCAAGGACCAGGAGTTGGGTTGAAAATAACTGGGTTGGCTGGGATCCATCCATATATATTATGTTCAACATAATATATTGTACCTAAGTATACTTTTGCATCTACTATGAACTTATCATCATAATTCTCCAAAAAGCAATATGACACTAAGGAGTTGTAACAGTGTGGTTATAAGTATGCTCATTCCGGCCGGTACCGGTCTGTGGGGCCCTTGGTTCCGGGTCGTGGGTCCCTTGGTACCGGGTCGTGGGTCCCTTGGTACCGGGCTGTGGGTCCCTTGGTACCGGGTCGTGGGTCCCTTGGTACCGGGTCGTGGGTCCCTTGGTACCGGGCTGTGGGTCCCTTGGTACCGGGCCGCACAGAAAGAATGAATGAAAAATAAAGGTGCATAAAGGTTTGGGAGTGCTGGACGAGAGGATGGAGAGGGCTAATGCAGAATATTGTGATTCGCAAAACCTGCTTGGTGGAGTCTGTGTTCTGTGTTTTTTTTTCTTCTAAAGATAGATTTGATTTTGTAGCGAGTAACGAAGGTTTCAGGGGAAATGTATCGGAGTAAAAGTACCGGTTTTCTTTGCAAAATGTAGTGAAGTAAAAGTAAAAGTAAACAGAAATATAAATAGTAAAGTAGAGTACAGATATCCCAAAAAACGACTTAAGTACAGTAACGAAGTATTTCTACTTTGTTACTATACACCACTGCATATATATATATATATATATATATAAATATATATAAAAACCAAAGCGTCCGGCTTTCAGCCTTTCGCATTGGAAGCCAATGAGTCAATGAGAATGTACTGTTTTCCTTTCATACGCTGTTTTTTGCACATCGCCTTGAAGAATGTTTCCTCTGAATGTCTGTAATGTTGACGAGACAAAAAGAAACCAAACGAGACCCGAAAAATATGTCTTAATAAAAAGAAAGTTCACTGTGAGCTGCCGCCCGCTTCTTTCTTGGTTTGTTTGTTTCCCGCTCTGCGTTTATTAATGAAGGAAAGACAACGTTCCTTTAGCTCATTCATATTACTGCAACGTTAAACACACATTTTCAAATGTAGACATTTTCTCTGCTAATCGTCCCGTCAGCTTATAGGACATATTTCACACACTTCTTAGTAAGTCTTTTGGCATTTTTTCGACTTTCCTTTTACAAATCTTTCAGCCATTTAAAAAAAAAAATCAGTAAAATTTGTGGCAATTTTGTTATTTGTAAAAAAAAATCAGCCATTTTTTTGATTTTTTTTCTCGACATATGTAGTACATTTTTGGACTCTTAATTTATTTCGATTTTTTAATATATTTTTTTTTTTCACATTCATTGGACATTTTGCAAATAACTTCCACTTATCTTTTATACCATACAATGCTTCCATATATTTCCGTTGAACTTGGTTTAATAAAAAAAGTGAGGACAATTTGGTTAAATGTAGCATCTGGTGGAATATATTTAACGATATTTAATGAGCATTTCTTGAAATTAACTCGACCTTGTAGGCGTCGAGGAGTTTAAATTCCAGGAAGTTACAGGTGACGACCGTATCGCCTTCATCCGGAAGCATGGAGGGACTATTTGTTTTATGGCTTATAACCTTCTAATAAGAAAGCTGCCATCTTCACCAGATTAGAACCACCAGAATATGGAAGCTGTCGGCTATCACGTCTCGTAGTCGACAACAAATTAGGAGGACCCTTTCGCCAAAGTGAAGCTGGATGCGGGTGAGTTTTTTGGCGGGAAATTAAACCAACTGACATTTTTTTTTCTTCCCGCCTCTCCTTCCAAATCGGCCTCCGTCTCCTTCTTATCACTTAGGCAGCAGACAGGCGGTCCACTGTCTCACTTACATTCTGCAGACTCGAAGGCGTGATGTCATATGTTGTTGACGGCATTAAACACACGCATGAACGCCTAGTATTTACACACGCAATGGAAGAAGTCAGATTTACACACGTTCTGTCCACAGCGAGCGAGCGCGTCGTCTCAAAATCAATTACGAGTGTGAGAATGCGTAAAAAATAATGATTGGAAAGTCTGCAACGAGCCGGAGAAACCGTTTAAGTCAGGACGGCCTTCCTCCAGTCGATTAACCCCCAAGAGGCAATTACAGAGCGCCGCCATGCATCGGTCCGTCTGCATTAGGAACAAATAAGGCAATTTAAAAAATACATTAAAAAAATAAAATAATCAAACCGTCGGTTGAAAAAAAAGACGTGCAACATATTTTTTAAGTTATTTTAACCCAAACTATGATAATTTAACTCTTTTTTTAACCTACAATGTGTTAAATATCTTGTAAATATGCCTAATAATACAGCGTTTCATGTCAATTCAAGCCAGATTTATTTTTAAGAGGGTATGATACAAATAAGGGAATTTAAAAATAAAATTAAAGATTAAATCAAACTGTCGGTTGAAAAAAAAGACGTGTAACATTTTCTTTGTCTCGTAACTTTACTTCCATATCGATACAAGTTATGAGAAGTTATTTTAACCCAAACTATGATAATTTAAAAAATTTTAAACCTAAAATGTGCTAAATATCTTGTAAATATGCCTAATAATATAACGTTTCATGTCAATTCAAACCAGATTAATTTTTTAGAGGTTATGATACAAATTTGGGTTAATATTAATTCTCATTATCTACAACATTTTCCTTGTTGACGGTGTTTTGGTACATTTTGTAAAATCAATAAAAATCTGAGGTCAAAATTATCGAGTTCTGCGATTTCTACGTCGCCATCAATGCATCGTTTACAAATAGTGTAGGATTTTTTATTTTAATAAACTCACAGGAAATAAATACCACGTTTGTCCACACGGGGCGCCAAAGATCACACGACAGTTGCTAAAAACATTCTTTTTTCTTTTCTGGAAGCAACTAAAACAAAAAGAATGAAAAGACAGTAAAGCACACTTTGATACTTTTGAATGTTATTTATTCATGAAGAGAATTAGGAAATGAAAGAGCGCTAAAATGACAATTTTAAGGGTTATGTTTTAATACATTTATCAAATCTCAAAGATTTGTAGAGTGCAGCTTTTTGAACCGTTGGCCTAAAAGAACTTTTGCTTGACAACTATTTGTTAATTACCAAATTATAAATCAAGCAAAGTGAAATTAGTCTTCTTTGGGTCGCTGCACATCATCATCCTCATAAAGTGTCCAGTGGAGAAAATCTCTATTTCCTATTAGAGAGATATGAATATATAGATATGTATAGAAGGGAATAGGAGGAACATGGGAATATAAAACGCTTTAACATCGTGTGTGGACATTTACATGTGCAACAAATGATATTTACACAAACGCGACGTCAGCTGTGATTCAAACCAACAGCTTTCCACATAAGGCTCCAAGCTTTGAGTCGAGAACCAACAACCGTCTGTTTCCTGCCACAAAAACACTGAAGACTCACAACAAGAAGCTCGAGAAGGAACTCAGAACGTGTTGTCTGGCGGACGGGTTTGATTTATGATTTAATACCTACGGCGAGGAAATAAAATGTTTTATATATATCGTTATATTACAAGCAGAGCGTCTCTGATTAAACCAAAACATGTTCAAGGTTCAGCTTCTTAAAAAAAAATGCATGATGTTGAAAAAGAAAATGATACAAAAAAATACCTGAACCTTGAATGTGGTTAATACATTAAAACAAGAAAAAAAAATGGTCTTCTACATGTTAAAAACAGCACAACTATGTTTTCTTTCTTTTTTTAAAGTTATATATTGTTTTATTATTTAGTGTTTTGTTGAGAAAAGGTGATTTTGTTCTGGGGTTGAGTATCGGAGAGATTTTATTAATCCGAGTTTTCATAAAATCCTGGTTTCTTGTTTGTGCAAAAAATTAAAGACAGTATAAAGACAAGAAAATTAAAAAAAAATCGAATATACAGTAAAATATAAATATTCTTAATCTCATGAACAAGTTGTCGTCCATTTTCCCTTCGGCTTCTTCTTGAGCCAGATGTTCCAGCATTGTGCGATTTTGGGGCGTTATGAGGACGACTACTGCAACAACAACAAAAACGCCGCACTGACCCTCCTGTAATATATTAAAAGAATTGTGTTGCTTTTATGTACATAAAGGAAATCAAGAATCACTTTCTCCAATATCTCATGATTACATCATCCGTAGCCAACAGTCGGGAACTAGTATTTCCCATTTCTTCCTTTAACAAGTGTGATTCACGTCCATACTTTTAAGCACTATGGTAAACAGGCATGGACACGAGTAACATGAGCGAAATGGAAGCTACGGAAGCCGAGAGGCGCCAAAATGAGGAAAAATTAAATCTGTATCTGAATCAGATCTAAATAGTTTTCTCTCCACAGAGAGGGGAAAATGAAGCTTTGTCAAGATAATCTTACCAACGGTGATTGTTCACATTTGTTAGGATCATTATTACAGTTTGTTGTTGTAATGCTCACTTCGGCCACAAGAGGTTAAGTCGGACTAAGAGAGTTAGTCGTTCATGTTTTCTTTAGCGCAGCTGAAAACACGTTAAAGACGGTAGGGTTACATAACTCGCTAACACACGATGTACAAGTACCTTGTGTTTAGAAGTACACGGAGAAACTAAAACAGGAATGCATTCAGTTTCGTTTAGAATAAGATATTTTCTTTTGGCCAAAATGAGAACAAACAAAAAAGAATATTTTCCCCCTAATTTTTTTACCTCTCTGGGCTTCCATACAATTTTCTTCAATTTAAACAGTGTCCTATAAAAACAGAAAAGCGTTTCGATACTCAACCCTTTCATTGTCCTACGTGAAGTTACAGCTACTCGATTAAAAGTCTGTCGTCTATGTTAAAGTCGTGCACCGTTTCACGGAATAAGGCATAAATTAAAGTGCGACAACAAAAAACAAAGAAAAGAAGAGAAACGTAGATTTTTCTCTGAAGGAAATTTTTTGCCAAAGTCTAAAAAGATCTAAATCGAGAAGCGGTTTGGGTAACGAGTCCAGTAAATATCAGAATCAGTTAAAAAGTTTTGTCTGTGAAATAATTTGGTGAAACATCAATATATTTTAGGGTTTTTAAATGAAAACTAACCTCTAAAACCGCTCTTAAAAATCTCCCGAAGGAATAGTCGTGATCATGATACGTTTGGAGAGACGGGAACCGAACGTCCTCCCGGCGTCAACAGGTGATGGACAAAACCATAAAAATGGCCGCCGTATCCAAAAAACAGCAGCGAGACGAAGAAGAAGAAGAAGAAGAAGGTAAAAAATAAAAATGTCGTTCTAAAATGTCCGTGGTCACTGGAGGCTGAAGGAGGAGAACGTCTCTACGTGTTTCTGCGCGTTGCGGGCGATGATCTGCTCGATGGCGATGTAGGTGCCGGTGAGGAACCCGATCAACCCGATCAGGGTGATCGCCACGTTCTTCACGGTCGTCGGCGGCGACAGCGTGCCCTCCGAGTGAAAAGTCAGAATTTGGAGGATCGGCGGGAAGATCAGCGCCAGGAAGCTGCTGCTGACCGAGCCCACCAGAGAGATGACGAGGTCCAGCTCCGGGATCAGGACGGCGAGGACGCCTGCAGGAGGAAGAGGAGGCGTTAAAAAGGGCTCAGACACATTTTCACCAATGGATTGCCACGACCTTTTCCCACCAAATTGCCACGACCTTTTCCCACCAAATTCCCACGACTTTTCCCACCAAATTCCCACGACTTTTCCCACCAAATTCCCACGACTTTTCCCACCAAATTCCCACGACTTTTCCACCAAATTCCCACGACTTTTCCCACCAAATTCCCACGACTTTTCCACCAAATTCCCACGACTTTTCCACCAAATTCCCACGACTTTTCCACCAAATTCCCACGACTTTTCCACCAAATTCCCACGACTTTTGTTTATAAATTTGGTTTATAGTCATGAAAATCCATTGGTCCATGGTTCATAAACATTTTGACCAATGGATCCATGACTTAAACCCAAATTTCCATGACCAAACATTTAGTGAAGTCTGGGTGTGAACATGAAAAAGTGAGTAAATGTAGTATTTAAACTAACAATGAGAATACAAAGCATACAGTAAACCTTAAATGACACAAATGAATGAGTCAATAGTTTGATTAACTATATAAACTATTTAAACTATATAAACATTTATATAGATGCCTGTATGTATGCCTGCTTATATTCTGAGCATCTTTCTTTTAAAAGCATATTCATTATTTCAAACTCAGCATAAATGAACGACATGAACACATGAATATAACACATTTACATGACTTTTACTAAACTACTGGGATTGAAAACAACCAGCGAGGCAACGAGTCGTCAAACGGTCAAATCTGACTGTAGTATAATATTTAGCATCCGTCCTCAATAATCGTTTCTTGAACACAGACTCCTCCCACATAATGTTGCGTTCCTCTCATTTGACTTTTAGGTCGCATTTTTAACGACTTTTTAAGAGTCAGAGTTTCAAACGGTGGGCCTCTTTGATGCCGTCTCTCTGGAGGAAGCGACTGCAGGAGAGATTAAAAAGGGAAGCGTTTCTTTTGTGAAAGTCAGAACTCCAGAGGATAACCGGGCCGAGGAGGTTCAGGAGACGATAAAAGACAAGCGGGACGTTTGAGAAACGAGGTGAACTGCATCGTGGGAATACAAATTGGAGGAAGAGTAAAAGAGGTGAGAAAGACGCGATGGAAAAGAACGCGACTGAGGGTAAGAGGACGGAGACGGAGAGAGGACAACAAAGACGGTCACCCGAGTCGTCTTCATCCGTCGCTGCTCCCGACCGAGGAGTTCAAGACGACGCGCTCGGAGCTTTGAAACGCCGTTAGCCGCATGGACACACCCGAAAACACAAACACACACACTTTAGGTGACAAAAGACTGAACCACAATCGCAACATCTCAGAGAAACAAAAAGAGAAAGAACCAACTGTTGAAGGGCCGAGGAAGTGAAGAATGTGAAAGCCGCTCTACATATTAAAATATAATATGTAACAACACCTATAACAGATCTTTAAGTGTTAGGCTGCATGTTAAATGGTGCAGGAAGGTGTTGAATAACTACAAGAGGGTTTCTGTAGGTGGTGCAATGAAAAGTAGTCAAAACTCTGAGCTTTTAAACTTCTTAACACCCACCAGCATCAACAGAAACTGGGCAGTTCAAATAAGCAGCTGGAAGAAGAAAGAAAAAAAAAGGACAGACTCAGAGGGAAGTGGCTGAATTCATACCGTCAGCAGGCAGTTTTCTGACTGAGCTCTGCAGCTTTTAAATCCTCAGAGAGAGAGGAGGCTCCCCGGTAAGACGGAGCGCCGCGAGCTACAGTCAGCAGAGCGTCTGAGGTCGGATCAAAGACCGTTTTCCTCCGGCCGACCAGACGCCGTCCTCCCGTCTCGCTTCTTCACCTCGGGAAACGACCCGGCGCCTCCAGAGCGGCTCGTTAGAGACGGAGGGGACCGACAGGAAGTGGACGGTCGAGGTCTGCGCGTGCTAACGCTAACTAGCCTGCAGCTACGCCTCTAGACATCATGAGAATAGAAAAATAAAGAAGTCTTCGTCACATTAACTTTATAGAATTCAGATATAACTACCCGGACCTTCCTTCACATTGAACTCACTCACCTCTAAACTATTCTACCCACATTATCACCGTCCTGACCGAACACACGGTTTCTTTGCCTTTTGATCACTTTCTGCAGTTTATTCCATCTTAAATGAATCCCGTCGTGGTGAACTCAAGTCCCGGCTGCTCTGCAACGCGTTGCTGCATGTCTCTCACCAACGCCCTTGGGCATTTCCCTGCCGTAACGGGGACCGCGATCAGACGGAGGGATAATTGGCAGCACTCCTTCCTCTTTTCCTGATGATCATTTCGATACCCGGGTGATCCAACCACGGCGCCGTTTATCCGTCAGAGCACCGGCTCAGACCGTCACGTCCCAAAAGAAACGCTCTTTAAAATCTGCCTTTATGCCCGAGTCCAACCCGCCGTGACACGTAACCCCGGCTCCGGATGAATCTCTCACACCGCTCCGGTGTTTCAGAGAAGAATTACGAGTCTGCAAGCCGGTCGACGACAACGGAGACGAACGCTCTGATTTAACGTTCACACGGCGAGCGCGGCTTCTTCCAGAGCTGTAATTAAGAGACGATTCAGAGCGATCCGCTAATCGCTTCAGTCTGCTCAACGTTCTCCGGTTACGGCGCGACACATTTGCTTATTTTCTCATTTAAATTAGTTTATCTTTGGGGTTTTAACATCTGAAGACGTCGCCGAGGGCTCTTAAGGATTTACGATCGACAGGCCGAACGCGAAATATCATAAAACCTCTTGGACGGCGTCGACGTGTCCGACTACCAAAGTTCACGCTGATCCCATCCGTCATCTTTCCCCCTGGAGACGATCTGCCGACTTTTCACGTAGCGGCAGAACTTCCCCGCGTTAATGAACTGATGTCTGCAAAACGACACTAAATGCCAATTAAAATGATAAATGGACTTTTCCACAAAAGGATCCAAGAATCGTTCATCGTCATTATGGAACACATGGCGGCAAAAACTAACGCAGGTGTAGCTCATTCGCTACGGCAAAACAAAAACGTGAACATTCCTCGGCTTTTTGGGGGGAAATTGCATGAGGAAGAAAATAAATCTTCTAAAAGAAAGTGAGATGAGGGAGCATTGATGTAAACAGAGACCGTGCGGACACAGATGGCGTGCTCAATAAGTTTAACTCGACTAACACGTATGTTTGAGGAGGCATCCATCTTGTAAAGACTTCTCCTTCCTCTGCAATTACAAACTTCTGTGAGAGTCGGACGTCCTCACTGATTTATTCCTTCTGGATCCTCTACAAATGGCTAGAACTAAAAAAAATATTTAAAAAAAAAGGAAATTAAATGGATCCATCAGGCCTTGGGATGCTTTTGCATTAGTAGTCAGAAGCTTTGGCCAACCAGGAAGTAGACTCGTCACAGCTACCGAGTCAATTAAGTGTGTAAAATTACAAAAACATAAAAATGGTAGCAGAAGCCGTCGTTACAACGAGCTGCGACGGTTTTTAATTAATTCAATCAGGAGTTGACCGTCTGCTGGAGGGAATGTAATCAATTTGGACTGTGATGATTATTTATTTCATTTTATATTTAACAAGGAAAGCCCAAGTGAAGGCAGAAAGAAGGGACAGATTCCACAAAGCATATATAGTGGATATAAAAACGGCGGTTAGATATTAGTGTGTGATGAACACAGCTAACATCTCAAGTAGCCGCAGTAAAAGCAGACCTGTTTTCACGCCTACGTTCCTGCTTACTGGAACCAAATGGAGGCGTTTTGTGAGGAAACGATGGAGAAATATGAAGATTCTTTAACATAAAACAAGATGGATATATTTGGACAGTATTGTGCAACTCTTCATAACAGCTCAGACTCTCTGGCTCCAACATGGTATCAAGGTACGGCAAACTTTTTCATTATAGGTTGGGAAAATGTACTTTTTGGTAGTAGTAGTGGTATTAATAGTAGTACTGCTCCAGCTTAAGAGCTCAAACTCTGCATGACGTGTCGTTAATGTCTGATTTCAAACCTTTACCTCTCATAAACTACCGCTGTCCCTAGAAGTACAGAAAAGTACAACAGATGCGTTTGAATTCTGACCTTCAGTCACTGAACAACATCTGAGGGGGAAATGATCGACATTAAAACACCAGAGTGTGGTTTGAAATAGTTTAAATCTCTTGGGTGTCTCATCTTTGCAAACTACGTGGCTTTAAAAATCGGAGGGTTTGTTGGAACCGTGTGCTTTTCTGAAGAGTCACACTGATTTGAACAACAATTGCATGGAAACAGCAACGCAGCAAACTCATTGGTCACGAGCCCCGAAGCAACAAACTACGCAAAAGCACTAACAAAAAAGAAACACTAATTGATAACGCACAAGTACGAACACGACGTGGAACAAAAGCTCACATTAGATGTCAAATAAAAATGTTTTATTACAATGTTTTAACGGTCCAGGAGTAAAAAAACCAGCCTCCCAGTGTTGAATTTAAGAGATTATGTGTGAGCAGACTAATGAGGACAAACACAGATTTCACAGCGTGGCTTCAGGGAAAACTACAACTGTTTGCCTTCTGCAGCAAAGACGACGACCGTGGGAGACGATCGCTAACATCGTACGTCTGTGAGGGAGATTACGATGAATAAAAAGACGTCTGCCGCTTTTTTTTTAGAGCCCGGCTTCATGAATACATCCACACCAATCTCTTCTGAAACAGAGATTTTTTTAAATAAATCAACGTAGATCTCAAAATTGAGAGAGTATACGCAGGGGAGGCATTTTAAATGTAAAACAACAACGACACCTGTGTGAGATCAGGACATCGAGGCGTCAACTGAAGCAGCAATGTGTTCCAGAGGTGATGAAATCCAACACGCCCCAAAAGAAAAACACCACACACACACACACACACACACAGAGTGTTTCTACACTCAGTGGAAATAACAAACCGTTATTGAACAAAGAATAAAATTAAAAAAAAGGGGTAAAAAACTATTTAGAGACCAAACTCAAAATGTCATCAAGGGACCCGTCGAGCTGCCAGGTCTTTTTTTTGGAAAACATTTCATTGCTGCCAAAAAAAAAAAAAAAAAAAGCATTGCAGATTGTTGACAGTTTGAAAGAGGGGTCGCTAAAATATATTTTTTTAAAAGGTTCATCCTCTGAGACGATGTTTTGATTGGGTCAACATTAAAAAAAGGACGACCTCAAACAGGATTAATCCTCTTGGGACTCAAATTTGCTATAGAGTCCAAACTAAACCATCTTTTCATACATTTCACAATTCCAAAATACATTTTCATGCCTCGAGTGCGTTTACATATTTCTGGTTGCCTTGCAGTCAACAACAACAACGGATGCTAGTGCCAACAAAAAGGTCTTCAAAGCTCTTTTCCAACCACTTTTTCCGAGTTGAAGCAAAACCCAAACTGATAAAAGTAAACGTTAAGCTCTCCAGGAAGACGACCATGAAAATACACCGAGTGAAGAAGCTCCCAGAAGACACGTGGAGTCATTTTCTCAGACTTCTATACAACCAGAGGAGTCATTTTCTCAGACTTCTATACAACCAGAGGAGTCGCCCCTGGTGGTCAGGAGAGAGAATGCAGCTTTAACACATGAAGTATATACTTCTATACAACCAGAGGAGTCGCCCCCTGGTGGTCAGGAGAGAGAATGCAGCTTTAACACATGAAGTATATACTTCTATACAACCAGAGGAGTCGCCCCCTGGTGGTCAGGAGAGAGAATGCAGCTTTAACACATGAAGCATATACTTCTATACAACCAGAGGAGTCGCCCCCTGGTGGTCAGTAGAGAGAATGCAGCTTCAACACATGAAGCATATACTTCTATACAACCAGAGGAGTCGCCCCCTGGTGGTCAGGAGAGAGAATGCAGCTTTAACACATGAAGCATAGACTTCTATACAACCAGAGGAGTCTCCCCCTGGTGGTCAGGAGAGAGAATGCAGCTTTAACACATGAAGCAGAGACTTTGCAAACTCTCTCACTCAGAAGTCGCATCATGTCGGGACGCTAAGCTGCACACGCCGTGCTCATATTTCCTGACTCAGCCGGTCTGAGATGTCTGATACCAGAGGATGAGAAGGGATAGGATCAAAATGTCAGAGGCTTAAGTTCTCTTTCTATGGAAAGAACTTTCTGATGTGGGAAAGTTGGACCTCTCTCTCTAAAGCTACGGTGAAATATCCACAATCACACACACTAGTGTCATGTAAGTAAATTGGAATAAATGTTATTTTCTCATGACAAAAGTAGATTTTATTTACCGCCGCTAACAGACACGAGGTGATTCAGAGAGCGGAGGCCGAACACGCAGGTGAGCGAGCTCTGAGATGTAACAGGTGCATCGTGGTTTCTGAAAGGGTCAAACGGCACTACGGCAGCACGCGTTCCCAGTGGGACGTCACCTTTGTGCCACAGCACTCCAGAAGGAAAGTACAGGAAATAAAAACATCCTCACGTCCGCTCCGGTTCCCGTCAACGGCTCAACGGCACGCCGGCTGCTCCGCTCAGGCTCCACAAAGGGAAGCGCTTTCAAACCCAGAGATGAAACGACCCGTGCAGACGATACAGGCAGAGACACGATGTCATGCTGCACGGCCAGCTGTGCCTTTAAAAAGCTCCGTTGTGGAAAGCATGAATTTGGTTGGATTTTCTCCATTAGCAACATTATTATGTCTAGACATTTTGTGTCTTAAAAAAAATTATCTTAAAAATGATCCTGATGGCGTTCGTTTGTAGAACGTGTCGTTGGGCCCTCAGTTCAGACTCAAAGGAGCGACGGAGAAGCACGAAGGGTTCGAAGACAATTGAAGACGACAATTAGCTGAAGGAGAGCGGATGTCGGCGCTACATTGTGGATGCTAATGTCGCTGCATTGTGGATGCTAATGTCGCTGCATTGTGGATGCTAATGTCGCTGCATTGTGGATGCTAATGTCGCTGCATTGTGGATGCTAATGTCGCTGCATTGTGGATGCTAATGTCGCTGCATTGTGGATGCTAATGTCGCTGCATTGTGGATGCTAATGTCGCTGCATTGTGGATGCTAATGTCGCTGCATTGTGGATGCTAATGTCGCTGCATTGTGGATGCTAATGTCGCTACATTGTGGATGCTAATGTCGCTACATTGTGGATGCTAATGTCGCTACATTGTGGATGCTAATGTCGCTACATTGTGGATGCTAATGTCGCTACATTGTGGATGCTAATGTCGCTACATTGTGGATGCTAATGTCGCTACATTGTGGATGCTAATGTCGCTACATGTCTGATAGATGAGGGAAAGCTGCTTGTGACTCAAACCGGGTGAGTTTAATGATCCGTTGCAGCTCTGTCAGCTTGTGTTGTTGGTCTGCACCCTGCTGGAAAACTAAAAGCAACAAATAAACCTGTATTCTGCAGCTTTAAAAGTAGTGATGTGTGCCAGGCGGTCTAACGAGGCTCGTTCCTTTGGCGTTTGGGGAAACCCTCCCTCTGCTCCCATTGGTTAGGAATCCACTTGATGCAGATTCGCCAGACGGGTCGACGTTAAGAACGATCATTTGAGATTCGTTACCGGATCAGACGCCGATCCAAGGACTCCGCCTCGGGGCGATCCTCGTCAGACCCAGAGACTCGGCGGCGTCGCTGCTTATGATCCACAACCAGCTGCATCAGAACAGAGCTCACTTCTAAAAAGGAAGATCCTCTGAAACGCCCCGACCTTTCAAGCTAGAGCGGCGTCCCTCAGGGCCGGCCTTCTCTTTTAACTCGTCTGACTGTCTGGCAAAAATAATCCGCCCTCACGCGGAAAGCTTTCGCCTCTGGGGAGGAAACAACCTTGGTTCTCTCACTCTGATAGCCTGACAACCACAGACTGTATAAGCCTGGAGTTCAACGATTTTGACGGTCGCCATCTTGGATTACGGTCATCGCCATGTTTTTTTTTTTTTGCAACCAACGAATGTAAGTTACCATATTTGGAATCCGGAGGCTTGATGTAGAGACGCCGCATACATGTGTCAATCACATTAAGCCCCGCCCCTAAAGCGTCCCCTGCTTTATGTCTGCTCCACTCTAAAGGACCATGATGTAATAAATGAACATCATGCATGTGTTCATTCAGGCGTGTGTCTGTGGTCTTTTCTTGTTCACACATACACACACACACACACACACACCCTTTCATTAGCTCATCAACATGCGTGTGCAGGAACCTCTAATCACGGCTAATACATTTCACGTGAGGAGAGAATGACAATGAACCGCTTGACATTTGTTATATAACTGCTCGTGGAGTATTGACACACACACACACACACACACACACACACACACACACACAGTGAAGCATCTCCATCAAACTAGAGTGTAGATTGGTCACATTTTTTAATGCAGAGCGCTTAACTTTGGCTGGAGAGGTTACACACTGTACACCGTGTACAAATACACTGTACTCCAAGTATAAATACACGCAGTCCAAGATGGAAGAAAACTTAAAAACCGGCAAAAATGGATTCTCCAAAATTACGCCTTTTTAACCGGCTGCTATTCAGCGTTAGAAAATGAGAGTTAGAGTCGAGCGATTCAGTAGTTTCTGAACCTTGGAACTCTCCTTCAGTTCAACCAAACATCGTAAAGACCGGTTTCCTGCCAATAAAAGCAAAAACACATGAATGTTAACCTTTGACCTTTAGCCTGGCGCTTTAAAAACAGCACAGCGGTCGAGGCTCGGTTAGCAGCGCCGTCACTTAGCCGTCAACCCGTCCGTCCAAAAGTGCCATCAATCACATTTTGCTACAGAATGTGATCAAAAAGACAAATTCTGGCTCATCGGAATAAAAAAAAATAAAAAAATGGAGCAGCTGCTTTTATCAGAAGCGCTTTGTGATAACATCCAGCCGCTTAAATCCATGTATTATTCAACGTCACGCCTCTTCAGCGACTCCCAGGGCCGAGTGCATTACAGTAAAATATATATATATATAAATTCAGCATTTCTCCCAACAGTAAAAGCCGTTATATAGTTGGTTAAACTTTGTCAATAATATAAAATGCCAGTAAACAAAAAGCGCGGCACGGGGAACTGATCTATAAAACGAGGATCAGCCGTCCTGAATGGGGATCGATGGCCGCCGTTGAGAAAAAGAAACACGGAACCGTTACAGGGAACCGTTTCCTGATGCCTGAAGCTGGGGAGGAGTGTGTGCTAACAGTGACCTACAACACACACACACACACACAGGAGAGCTGACATGACATGAAATATGGAAAAGAAACAAACAGAGCATCCAGCGAACACAGGTAAAAACTCAAAGATCCCATTATGACCATTATAACAGCACTAAAGACACCCAGAGGGGGGAAAAAAAGAATAAAATGCAGAAAGCAGCTATTACCAACTAATTACTAACTGAAGTCAAATTAAAATGTGAATGATTCATTTAGCTGCCGATACAACAGAGAACCCCTTGAGGGATTCAACCAGAGGAATCGGAGACAAAGGGGAAGTATTGGGTCAAAACACACCAGGACAAACCGCCTCGGTCACAAAATAAAGAACTGGGTGCGTTTAATATCAACATGAGGACGTTTCTTCATGATTAAAAACAAGCGCAGGCCGTGTGGTCAGCTTCCTGCCTCAGGGAAGAGAAGAGAGAGAGCAGAAGTAAAGGAATTGGCAGATTGTGGCGTCGTTCTTCAGGAAAAGATCAATAAAAACAAAAAGGTCTTCAGTCGCCTCTCTCTCTCCCTCCCTCCCTCTCTCTCCCTCAGCTTTAACACATGAAGCATATACTTCTATACAACCAGAGGAGTCGCCCCCTGGTGGTCAGGAGAGAATGCAGCTTTAACACATGAAGCATAGACTTCTATACAACCAGAGGAGTCACCCCCTGGTGGTCAGGAGAGAATGCAGCTTTAACACATGACGCATATACTTCTATACAACCAGAGGAGTCACCCCCTGGTGGTCAGTAGAGAGAATGCAGCTTTAACACATGAAGCATAGACTTCTATACAACCAGAGGAGTCGCCCCCTGCTGGTCAGGAGAGAGAATGCAGCTTTAACACATGAAGCATAGACTTCTATACAACCAGATGAGTCCCCCTGGTGGTCAGGAGAGAGAATGCAGCTTTAACACATGAAGCATAGACTTCTATACAACCAGAGGAGTCGCCCCCTGCTGGTCAGGAGAGAGAATGCAGCTTTAACACATGAAGCATAGACTTCTATACAACCAGAGGAGTCACCCCCTGGTGGTCAGGAGAGAGAATGCAGCTTTAACACATGAAGCATAGACTTCTATACAACCAGATGAGTCCCCCTGGTGGTCAGGAGAGAGAATGCAGCTTTAACACATGAAGCATAGACTTCTATACAACCAGAGGAGTCGCCCCCTGCTGGTCAGGAGAGAGAATGCAGCTTTAACACATGAAGCATAGACTTCTATACAACCAGAGGAGTCACCCCCTGGTGGTCAGGAGAGAGAATGCAGCTTTAACACATGAAGCATAGACTTCTATACAACCAGAGGAGTCGCCCCCTGCTGGTCAGGAGAGAGAATGCAGCTTTAACACATGAAGCATAGACTTCTATACAACCAGAGGAGTCGCCCCCTGCTGGTCAGGAGAGAGAATGCAGCTTTAACACATGAAGCATAGACTTCTATGCAGGTTGGTGGTCACTCACATGTGAAGATGACCAGCAGGGTGCGCAGCAGCAGGTTGACCGGCGTCTCCCACCTCTGCGACACGCGGGCCAGAACCGGAGGGATGAGGATCTCTGCCGGAACGTAGAACTGCAGCGCGAAGGTGATGAAGATCCCGAAACAGTAGAGCAGCTTCACCGCCTGGTAGGTCCTGGAGGAGCAAAGCGAACAAAATTAGTGCTTAAAAAAATAATATCTATGCATCTCTGTTTTTTTTTTTTATGTTGCGGCTCAATGTAAACAAACATTTAAAGGGTTCAAATTCAGGAAATTCAATATTTGGTGACAGAAGTTGGTGAAAAGATTTAACTCAGGAGATCAAAATACTGTCAAATATTAATATAATTTTCCACTTTCACACCATGGGACACAAGAGATAAACATGTAAAATGTGACTAAATGAAAAGTGTTTAAAAAAAAGTTATAGCTAAAAAACAACAACATTAAAATCATATTTTTGCATTGAAAAGCAGTTAATCAAAAACCTTTCATGTAAAAACAAGGTTTCAATCTTCATGCTCGAGGTGCATCAATAAAAACATAATATATGAAAGGAGGAATCTATTGAGTGTGTGTGTGTGTGTGTGTGTGTGTGTGTGTGTGTGTGTGTGTGTCATGAAACTTCCACGTATTTTTGCCTCACATGGATTGTGTGTGTGCCTACATTCAATATTTAATAGTTCTCTGAAAAAGTATGTTTTAATATGCAGATGAGGCATTTTCAATATTAAATAAAAATAAGTGCACATTTGCAAATATTTCCATTACATAAATCTTTGGATAACAGCAGGTAAAAAAGTAATAATTGGAAAAACCTTTGACTCCAATATGTCAACAAAATGAAACTGAGGGAATTTAGGATTTATCTTTGCGTCGCGCCATAAATCAGAAAATACTGAACAGAAAAAAAAGCAATTTTCTCACATCTTTTTAGTACTAAAATGTTGTATAAATCAGACGGTGTAAAAGTTATGCAAACTTCTCGTTTCATTTTGTTGACATATTGAGGGGATATATATATATATA
The DNA here is from genome assembly GCA_038501785.1 of Myoxocephalus aenaeus. Lineage (NCBI taxonomy): Eukaryota > Metazoa > Chordata > Actinopteri > Perciformes > Cottidae > Myoxocephalus > Myoxocephalus aenaeus. Next base: position 4,306,710 of record JBAMJR010000100.1, read on the forward strand.
TATATATATATATATATATATATATAGGAAATGGATTATTTTCATGGCTGTTTTTGCAGTCATACAAAGACATACATATATATACATATATACATATATATATATACATATATATATATATATATACATATACATATACATATACATATATATATATATATATATATGTGTGTCTTTGTATGACTGTTTATGAATAAATGTTGCATAACTCAGGCTGTGAATGATATCTGAACAAACCCCTCAGTAGAAACCTTCACAATATAAAGAGCAATGAAAGTGCAGCAGCTCTTACATCCAAACTTTAGAGCCTGAGAACAAACGTCCTTTAAAGAGAAGTTTAGTTACATTTCACACATTGTGAAGACGCTTCAGGTGAAGAGTCAAAACATGAACTCATGAAACTTCACTTCATCAAGAGGAGGATTTATTGTGTTACACGTTTTATGACATATGCAAATGAGGCATTATGTAACTAACTTTTGGTGAAATTAGGAGAAATCTGAAGATGGCCACTAGATGGCGCCACTCGTCCCCTTTGAAGTGCACTCATTTGAATAAAAAGTCATTTTAAAAAGGAACATTTTGAAGTTTAGGTGTACGTGACGAGGAGCTTTCAGATCGTCGACAAACTGGCCCCATCGCTTTTTAAAATATTTATATTATTCCATCATAAATGTGCTTCAGTTACCACCAACTGAAGACGCTTATTTCCATAAAAAAAAAAAAAAAAAAAAAGGGCTAATTTTGCACCAAACGTCTGCATATTACCTCATTTAAATAAGTGTGCAAACAGCCCAGAACATGGCAGCGCCGTCAAAAAGGTGCATTTCGCCCCCTTGAGGCTGCTTTGAGAACTACACGATGTATTTTGTCTAATTTGTGCAGGTTTGTCGGTCGCAAAAGACGCACAACCCTTTTGTGAATTAAAAATCTAAAAGACGATATCTAGTCTCACAGATAATGTAAATATATTCCTCCCCGCTCTAAAGCCGACACCCGACCTAGCGTAAAAAGAAGCGGGCGCATTTCTGTAAACTATACATTTATCCCTTTATTAAATGTACATTTGTAATGTTGATGTTCTCTCACCAGCAGTTGGGCAGGTTGAGCGTGATGCTCCCTCCGATGTGCTCTCCAAAGCACATGTACCCGATGGTGCCCAGGCTGATGTAGAGGAAGGTGACGATGCTCATCCCCAAATACAGCACGGGGATGAACCTCTGAGGCCTCTGCATCTTGTTCTCCAGGGGGAGAACCTGCGGACGCAAACACAGAACTGTCAACACACCAAAATGAACGGATGATTTATTACATATTAATCACACGGATGTTAGCCCTCGCGTCGTCACGTACCACTCCGATCCCTTCGAAGGCAAAGATGGCCGTCCCAAAGAAGAGCGGGTAGTCTTTAGCTCGGCCCACTTTGGGGAGGTCGATGGGGAACTTGATGTTCTGCGGGGGAACGAGGAGGAAGAGGAGAACGTCAACTCTACAAACTCTCATCTTATTCGAGTCGGAGGGTTTGTTGAATCTACTAAAACACATCTGATCCCATCATATTTGCAGTCAAGAGGGCCACTTGCGTTGCTCGCTGGTTAACATGCACGTGACAGCTTGTAAATAAAACAATCAGCAAGTGATGAAGGTCTTTGATGAGCAGCTGAGCCATAAACAGACTGAAATAAAACTAAAGTGGGAGAATAAAAACTATAAACTTCCTCTCTCTCTTCTTCTGTGTGTGTGTGTGTGTGTGTGAGTTTGCTGTTGAAGAGAAACCTCTTCGTCGTAATGCAACCTTATTTTATGTCGCTCTTGACGAAGGTCACAGCGATGAGCCTTAAAACCCAAAACCGTGACGGAGTCGTGGGACGAGAACCAATCTAACGCCCACAGAGTCTTTATGCTACGGCCGTTACATCACGACGGCTGATATAAAAGAGTCGTCCTCGTCTCACACACACACACACACACACACACACACACACACACACACACACAGTAAACCTAGAAGAAGAACATCTCACTTTGGATGACTGTCACATATTTTAGTCCCGTACATAATTAAATCTCCTACTTTAATAACTCTGCTTTCAAAAGTAGAAAATAATCATCACTACTGTTAGTTGTGGAGTAAATAATAAATAATTCTCACAGGTGAGAAAAACAGAAAACAAGTCTAATCTAAATTGTTTTCTCTCCTGTGTTGATGAGAACACATTTTACTAGAATAATCCTTTAAAAAAATAACAGAAAAAAAAATTCAACTTTCAGAGTTTGTTGATATAAGAAGCAGGTTCACACACACATTCTGACTAATGCTTTTTCCATGACTTTAAACCAAATGTCCATGACAAACATTTAGTGAAATCTGGGTGTAAACAGTAAAAAGTGAGTAAATGTAGTATTTAAACTAACAATGAGAATACAAAGCATACAGTAAACCTTAAATGACTCAAATGAATGAGACAATAGTTTGATTAAAAGAATAAACATTTATATAGATGCCTGTATGGATGCCTGCTTATATTTTGAGTCTTTCTTTTAAAAGCATATTAATTATTTCAAACTCAGTGTAAATGAACGACATGAACACATGAATATAACACATTTACATGACTTTTACTAAACTTTTGGGATTTTATTTTTTCCCCCCCAGGACCGAGCCAGCGCTCCCGGATGGAGAGAGGCGACGAATATAAACGCGGCGCTCACCGTCAGAGAGTAGAAGTAGATGAGCATCAGGCTGGCCGTCATCATCAGGTTGGCCACCAGGGACAGCGGCGCCAGGTAGCGCAGGTCGGGGGTGAACACCAGCAGCACGATGGCCGGCAGGAAGCACAGCATGTAGAGCCGAGAGTCGAAGCTCGGCACCAGAACCTGCGTCTGGTTGGTGTAGTTCATCTGGCAGCTGAAGGTCGTGGCGTTGGCGGCTTCCACCACCTGGGAGGAGGGGGAGGAAGAAAGAGACGAGGAAGATTATAGAAAGAAAAGGAAGAAAGAGACGAGGAAGATTATAGAAAGAAACAAACAAACAAAGAAGAAATAAAAAGGAAGAAAGGAACATTATTCTGCTGAAATCTGGTGCCTGAAGACATTTCCATGAGGGACTTTTTTCACGTTTCTGTGGAAGCTCATTTCTATCAGTGAAGATGAAATAAGATTATGGGAACTTTCTCGAGTTAATAAATTAGTGTTCCAAAATACAAATGTAATATCTCAAAAACACAAACTTAGTATCTCAATATAATGAGCCAGTGTCTAGAAACACGAAGGTGGTGTTTTGAGACACGGAGTCAGTCAATATAATGACTTGATATCTCAATATAATGACTTATTATCTCAATATAATGACTTATTATCTCAATATAATGACTTATTATCTCAATATAATGACTTATTATCTCAATATAATGACTTATTATCTCAATATAATGACTTATTATCTCAATATAATGACTTATTATCTCAATATAATGACTTGATATCTCAATATAATGACTTGATATCTCAATATAATGACTTGATATCTCAATATAATGACTTGATATCTCAATATAATGACTTGATAAAATAATCCTTTATTAGTCCCGCAGTGAGTAAATTGCAGGATTACAGCAGCAGCGCACACAAGAGACGTGTAAATCAAAATCAAGTAATAAAAACAGTAATAAAAACAGTAATAAGAACAGTAGCAAATATCCAGACAGAATAAAAAGTATATAAAGTACTTAAATGTATTATGTATTGCACCAGATTAATGTAGTCTCAATATAATGACTTAATATCTCAGAAAAAAAAAAAAAAAAAGGAGAACATTTCCCAAAATAATGACTCTTATCTCTAAACAATGACTTTATATATGTAAAATAATTAGACGTTTTCAGATGTGAATATTTTCAGGAGGTTTTCTAAATTATTTTATTAAAAAGAAAAAGATTATGAGAACTTTCTCAAGTTAATAATCCAAAATCTGAATTTAATATCTCAATAAAATGAGCCAGCATCTCAAAATACCCCAAACTTTCCCAAAATAATGACTTATCTCTAAACAATGAGCATCTTAAAAACAAGGATAAGCTTTTATATGTCAATATCTTCAATCAATTATTTGAGACAAAAATTCAATATTTCGAGATACTATGCCATTATTTTGAAAAGGTTTCTCGTTATTTTGACACAGGATCTTTTTCCCCTCATGAAAAGGGCAAAGTTCCTTTGTGTTTGTATATTCTAAGTATTCTTTGGAAGGAAATAAACTCTCCGAAAAAAAAGTGTTGATGTTGCATTCCTGTACCAGAGGGAGGGAGGAGACAAACACAGCAGACAGACGGCACCACCTGGTGGTCAGGACCGGTACTACGCAGATAACGTCTCTGCAGGAACAGACGTCGCTTCAATGGTTCAATTATAAAACCGAACCAAATACAAATACGAGATCTGCTCAGACGGTACTTAACATTATAGACACACACACACACACACACACACACACACACACACACACAGTAAAGTTCACGGCTCTCCAACAACACGGGGTCACAAACAAAACGAGTAGGAGCTTCTTCATTAAATCCAGATTCTCTACATTTTAAGTTTAGAATCAGGATCGTCTGTCACAGAAACACTAAAGTGCATCTCCTATTTAAAGACGGCGAGGATAAAGAGATGTTTAAAAAAAAAGATTATAATGCATATTTTCTCATGCAAGTTCCTTTAATGTGTTCTCTTAAAGCTGGTGCTAAATCCTCTGTTTGCTGTGGTGGACATCAGTCAACCCTCTCCTGCTCCTGACCCGGTACGAGTCAACATGGAAACCTTCTCACTGAGAACATGCACGAGCAGCACATGCACGAGCAGCACATGCACGAGCAGCACATGCACGAGCAGCACATGCACGAGCAGCACATGCACGAGCAGCACATGCACGAGCAGCACATGCACGAGCAGCACATGCACGAGCAGCACATGCACGAGCAGCACATGCACGAGCTCTTACATAACTATGGGACCTGACGTGCAACCTAGAAAACAACCTACACGTGAGCGTATTCCATAAATCCATGAATCAGAGCATTCAGAAACAGTTTTTTTCCTTTCTTGGCTCATGTCAACAACTCAGATTTGTTCTGACGTTTAACAGCTGTGAAGGTCAAAGGTCAAGAGACAGTAACCTGTAAGTTAAAAACAATCCAAACCATCCCTTTAGGTGTGTGTGTGTGTGTGTGTGGGGTCAGGACCTGCTTGATGTTGTCACTGAGGAAGACAAAGTAGACGCAGCAGAAGCCGAGCTGGGTGATGATGAGGAACAAGTTCACGATCTGTCTGAGAGAGAAAGAGAGCGAGAGAGAAGGTATGAATGCCAACACGGTAAACATTGAGCTACAAAGCACTCGTACGTACATTTATCAGATGTTTTTAACGTCGCAATCGGACAATAAGTCACAGCAACGTGTCCGAGATGAGATCTATAAACTCTTTGCAGACTTCTCTCTGTTCCGGGAGGAAGAGCCTCATCGTCCCGTTAAAAAGTCGAGTTTCTATTTTAAATGTTTTTCCTTATTTGATGATAGTACACAGAAAAGGAATGAAAAATGTAGTGTGTGTAGCTTCATGGTGTCAATATGAAAAGTCATATTTTCAAAACTCAGGGTGCTCTCCCGTCGAGTCACACTCGTGGTTTATGTTCATATTAATTGTGGAATAGTCATAAACATGAAGAAATGACTTGTAAGGCCTTGTGGGCTCTGCGGTTCAGTGTTTGCACCATAACTATTGCATTGTGGGAGAGCCTTTGAGTCTGCATGTATATCCTCATGAGACTGAGGCCTTAAAAAAAATTAAAAAAATAAACATTACTGGACACATTTTCATAAAAATAAAATTACTGAAGAGAAACATTGGTATTCTTTAAAAAAAAAACAAAAAAAAAACACGTACTTTCCCCACTGCGAGTGTCTCCTGAGCCACGACACGTTCTCCATCCCGTACTGCATCGCCTCGCCGTAGCTCAGCGACGGCCGGTCCACCCTGGAAAACAAAAACAAGAAAGAAATAAACAACCAAAACATCTTTTAATTGACACGGCAACAACCTCTCCAACGCAGACGTCATACGTCAATATTCAGATATCACGTGCACGCTTTGCAGTAACGACGTTCCTACAATGCAGAACGAGCTACGTGTGTGTGTGTGTGTGTGTGTGTGTGTGTGTGGTTACTGCCCATACTGTAAAAAGGAAGAGGCTGACCAGTAAAGCCATCAGAACCCTAAACCTGCAGATAAGCGCGTCATTATGAAACGATATACTGATAAAAGGCGTTTACAGCTGATTTGCTGTACGCTGGGACTAAAGAGTAACTGTAGTAAAGACTAGAGGTGAGAGCAAACATATTCTTTACAACTCCACATTTGAATGCCCAGTAAGAGCGTCCCGTGGCTCCTTCACGCTCATGGGAACCAGAGGAAGCGATGACTCTGCAGCAGAGGAACAGGAAGAGCAGCGTCTCAGATCCATGTCAGACTTTCACTTCTGTAGACGCTGCGTCTGGAGGCGCTTCATTCACGCGCCCCATCAGCTTAATCCCTCTGTGGGCGGGGCCGGTGTGTATACCCCCGCATCAACAGGGCAAAGGACACACACACGATCTGATACCGAGTGTGTTTAGTCACCTCACACACACACACCAGCTGTCAAACAGTCTGGATCATATCCTTGAGGTTTATTGCCTCATTGGTTCTGTTAGATGATCTGATTGGTTTAAAAATTGGACCGTGACAACATTTACTGTGTGGGTGGAGAACTGGGAGCCCGTATGCTGTTGATTCAACAGTAGGGAGAGAGAGAGAGAGAGAGAGAGAGAGAGAGAGAGAGAGAGAGAGAGAGAGAGAGAGAGTCCCTGTTGGCACAGCGGGCGGCCGAGCAAACAAAACGAAAACAAACGCAGAGAAAAGATCTCTGTAAACAAACGGATGCATCTGCAGTTCACAGTAGAATATTAAATATTAAAAAGGCAATGCTGCATTTCACAGCTTCGTCCATTACTGGAATAACTACATTTAAATATCTATTTCAATAAATAATTACTGTAAATCATGATACGTGTCGATAAAAAGGAACTTGGCTAATTGTTTAAGCCGGCTTTGCGTCGATACACTCTGTCTGTGTGTGTGTGTGTGTGTGTGAGTGTGTGTGTGAGTCAATCAAAGTCATGAACGAGGAGCACAGAGTGAAGACAAACTCCTGGAAGTCAGTGACCGACGACAGAGATCCAGTTAGAACCAGTTGGTGTTTCACTTACTTCTCACTGAGGTGGTGGGAACACTTCACCAGCACCCTCATGCAGTGCACCGCTATGACGCCCATGACCAGCAGGCTGATGGGTCCCAGCTGGAGGGAGAGAGAGAGGCTCAACGTCAACGCTGACGGTTAAAGACGCAACATAAAAACCTAAACGCGTCCCAGATGGGAAACGGTGACGGAAGACGCCCGACTCCTCTTCCAAAAAGCCGGTCAAACGATCCGTACGCGTTTATTCTGGGCATTACGGTAAGGGCAGACTTCAAAATAAAAGCGGCCTTACCAGCTATTTCTATTTTATTATATCCCAGCTATTTCTATTTTATTTTATTATATCCCAGCTATTTCTATTTTATTATATCCCAGCTATTTCTATTGTATTTTATTATATCCCAGCTATTTCTATTTTATTTTATTATATCCCAGCTATTTCTATTTTATTTTATTATTATTATTATTGTATATATCTTTTATCTTTCGTCCTGCTGTTTTTGTTTATTTTGTTGTAAGTTGCTGCTACCCCGACACCAAATTTCCCCTCGGGGATTAATAAAGTATATATTTATTCATTCATTCATTCATTCATTCATTCTTACGGCGAATGGTAATTTCCCCCATTAATAAACTAAATTAATTCATATCTACTTTTCCTTTACGGCACTCGACGCCTGCCTGTCAATCATGTGGATAACTAGTCAAAAGTTAATAATAAAGAATCCATTTCTAAAGAACAAAATCCCAGCACAAAACCTCCAGTTTCACTTCAAAATAAAAGCAGACCACCTCAGACAAAATCAGGACACGGATGAGGAATTTCAGAATAAAAGCCCTGTAAAACGTCACGCGTGTACGAGCTGCGTTCCCTCTTCACGCTGGTGCATCGAATTATATTTTAGAGACAATATGAAACAAAGATCAATATTGCATGCTATAAATATCACTATAAACTCTCTAAACCACACAGTGCAGATCTAACGTGTTGCTCTCCTAGCAGCCGTCGCTGGAGAACCAATGAGGAGAACAAAGGCTTTACATTGCAAGAAAAACTCATTTAGAGAATTGCAAACACGCGTTTACAAGTCGTGTGAAAACCTCGTCCGTGACGCTCTGGATTGCGGCCGCGTTGATAACGGCTCACGGATGAAACACCTCCTCTATCTCGCCGGCCACAACATTTCCCTGCAGCGCAACATGTAAATGTCTCCCCCGCCGCAAACCCCGAACACGTCTCTCTCGCGGCGTCGGGGGCGCTAACGCTCGCGTCACGCGACCGGGCGATGACTCACCACCAGGCCGGCGTTCTTGACGGCCAGCGGCAGCCCCAGCAGCCCCGTGCCGATGTTCCCCTTCAGCAGGTGGATGAGAGTCTGACAGAAACTGGGACAAACGGGTTGCATTCTGCATTAGAGCCGCCATTGCTGCTGTTGTGACAGACTTTTATTTTTTTAAATAATACTCACGAGGTTCCCTCCCGTCCTCCGATCCTCTCGTAGGACCGTTGGGGTCTGGTGGGTCCTGGAGGAGAGGGACAAAGCGCATCCATTTCTGACGGAATTTGGTCGGAAAACAAAGCACCTGCCGCGAAGGAGAGAGGGGCAAAGAAAAGAGGATGGTGAGGATGATGAGGATGATGAGGATGAGCGAGGCCCTCCTTGTGGCGCCGCAGTGACAGCATGTCACAGCCACTGTTTACACATCCAACGGGGGACAAAAACACTCTATATTCCTATTATTCACTTCAAAATCAACTAAAACTGCATCTGTTAACAGCTTCTTTTTTTTCACGAGACAAAAAAAAAAGTGCAGAAAACTGCAAAAAGAAAATTGCAGAAAAGCAATGTATCGCAATTTATCAACCAATGACTAAATATTGTGAAAAACAGATGAATGGAGAGTTGACTATTACAGTTTTAACGCAATTTTTTTTTCAATATTTGCACTTGGGAGTGTCAGCGACGAATAGATTTGACTAAAACAATAAAATAAAAAGACAAACATTGCAGATTTCTAGCAAAAGATGAGAACGACAGCCAAAATAAACAGATTTTCTGATTGCAATAAAACGCCGTCACGCTTTCCAGTAATACAAAAAAGAAAATGTCGATCACACGGAAGCGGAGCAGCGAGCTCAAACAGCCGACACGCTTCACACACAGACCGCCGGCTGCAGAGCACTTCTTCGCTTTCGTCATCGTGACGCCAAAACTTATCGGGAACGGTCGGGACATATTTCAGTTCTCCTCTGTGTGAGAAGCATCAGGGCGGTGAAACTGAGGGGCTTTAAAAGCAGCGTTCATTCTGACCAGTGGATTCATGACTTTTCCATTGAATGAGACAATAGTTTGATTAAAAGAATAAACATTTATATAGATGCCTGTATGGATGCCTGCTTATATTTAGAGCGTCTTTCTTTTAAAAGCATATTAATTATTTCAAACTCAGCGTAAATGAACACATGAACACATGAATATAACACATTTACATGACTTTTAATAACCATTTTAAAATTCAATGACTTTTCCAGGTTTTCCATGACAGCAAGAACCATGAAAAGTCTTTTACTGGACTTTAGAGACACCATTTACACATTCAAATGAATCAGAATAGCTGTATTTAAACTGTTTGTAACCTCTCCTTCATCGCAGCGTGATGAACACGTCCGACCTCCTGACCGACGACACACCGGCCGAGCCCAAAGAAAAAAGGAAAAGCAGCTTTGATGAGTCGGCGTCTACCGGCCGGTTGGGATTACCCATAATCCCACTGCGTCCGTGTCCATGACCCCAGAGCCAAGAAGACACTGAATGTAATTACCGTCAGCGCGGTTGTCCACGTCGCTGGAGGCCATCATGTTGGGTCGGGCCGTTTGGTGGACGTCGTCGTCGTCGTCGTCGTCGTCTCCTCTCCCAGCCTCGCGGATCCTAACGGCGGGAGATCAGGGAGTCCAGCATCCACAGCTGAAAAAAAACAGAGAGAGCGTGGTCAAAGCGTGACTCTGCAGCAGCTAATCGGTCCGCCGGTGACATCGTGAACTTCTCCCACGGAGAGAAAGAAGAGAGAGACGGCGTTCTTTAAATAGCAACGCTTGACCCTTTTAAAAGAGCGAGGCATCGGGTAATGATTGTTCTCATTATTGATCAGTTTAAGCTCTCTCTCTCCCTCCCTCCCAGCTTTAGGCTGACAGAGCAACGTGTTGAACGCTCTTATAAATCACAGCATTGACCCCGGGGACACTCAGCTCCCGTTGCGTAAGAGCAGCGTAGCGTTGGCCACAGCAGGTGAGAACATCTTCAGACGCCGCCGTCCAGCTGCCGATTCAAGTCAACGAGAAAACGCAGTGTTTCCCCCACCTTGTTCTGTTATTAAACAAACTAAACGGCCGTATTTTATTGATCTTATCATTTCGGTCTCTACATGGTCGCGTTAACACTTCTTTGCTCTGCGTCGCACAGCGGAGTTCTGCCCTGATGCGCACAGACAGGTGAGCGCTGAGCACGCAGCAGCGGACAGAGAGCGTCGAAAAATATGTCGCGTGAAAAGCAGACCTATATCTGAGTTTTAAACGCTCCCAGGGTGAAGATGGCAACAGCAGCTCTCATGTGAGGAACACCAGAGCAGCTCTCTGAACCCGGAGCAGCTCTCTGATCACAGAGCAGCTCTCTGAACACAGAGCAGCTCTCCTGCTCTGGTGAAAGAGACAAAGTGCTCGTGTCTTCTACCAACAATGAGCTGCTGGCTTCACATATTACAAAAGTACAAAGTACACGGACATAAAACTAAGTCATTAATAAATACATGGAGAAAAGCCTGTACTTTCGGGTAAATGTTTACGTTATGCCGTTAACAGGTTGACTGGCCGATTTTTGTCTCTTTGCCAGAAGTCTCCGTGACGTCCTTTCTGCTGCTGCGTCTCAACAGAAAACAGATCTCAGATCAACGTTGAACATGAATTGTATCAAATCTACAACCCCGTTTTTAAAAGATGTGTAGAGGCTCACTGCTCCACTAATACTGATGCAACCTGATGCTCACATATCTGCACTCATTGTTTTGTTTGGCAAAAAAATTAAATAGCTTATTGTTTTCCACAATGAGCTATTTAGTAGTAACTAAATATTAGTTATTTTTTGCACAGATATAACTTTATTTTCATTGTTCTAAGTGATTGCAATTTAAAAATAAAAAAATTGTCTGATGGAGCAATCTGATTTACTTGAAAGTGATTGCAATTTTCTTTATTCTGTTATTTCTAAAAGCACAGATGGAGTCACAAAATGAAGTTATTTACAGAAAAAGTTTGAGAACCACTACTTTAAGTGTTTGTGTCGGTGCCCCCCCCCCCCCCGAAGCTGTAAACCTAGGGGAAACACTGAAACGACAGAAGAGTCCAGACTGTCTCCGCAACTCTGACCACTTCCTGAAATCTTTCTCGTCAGAGCGTTACTGTTTACTGTCAACTCAGCCCAGAACAATGATGAGCTCGCAGCAGCAGAAGTGAGACTTCCACAACGTTCGTGTGAAAAAGAAATCACGAGCAAAGAGTTCTCACGATGTGCCGACACACGAGAAACCGATAAGGTGTGCGATTTGTGACACCGGGACTTTAAACCTAAACAATAAGAGCTTTTTTTTTCTTTCCTGCAACTCCTTGACGTTGTGGGCGTTCATTCTTAATTTCTCAGTTCTTCACAGGACAAATGGGAACCGTCTCACGTGCAAGTGGAGTAATACGTCACATTCCTTCACATGAGAAGTTGAAAAGGAAGGAAATGAAACGGAAAGTTTTACTTGATTTGGGAATCTTGTTGTAAGCTTTTACCAGAAAGCTGACACATGATCTGCTGGCCCGTTTTCATTATCAATTAATCTGGGATCATATGGCAGAAACTGGAGGAAAATGCCCAACATCACTTCTTAATATTGCATTTTTGCTTATAGATTACAATCAATCAATACCTAAATACCTTTTTTTCCTGTGGATTGACTAGTTTTTTGACTAATCCTTTCAGTTGTTAAGATTTGGGACCTATTTCTTACATGTATCCACACACTTTAAACTACTATAAAAATGAGACGGGTGTAGAAACACATCCCTGGTGCAGTCCACAGGGTTTAAGGTGCTGTGTGTAGTACGGAGAGGTAACATTGAAGAAAGAGGGAGCACAGGTGCACTGATTGGGAAGTGATTTGTTTGTTTCCACACCTGCCATTTCAAAAATAAAATAAAACATAAAGCGTTCTCTGCATTAGATTTAAAGTGTGCAGATATCCATTCATACCAGTTTGAGCCTGCTTGATACTTCCAGCACCTTAAGTCAAGATAAAGCGACGCTCATCCTGCATTTACCTCATCTCTATACCTCAGTGACGGGGAAGAAAGGTTTGGTTAAAGTTAAAGTGTAGCTTCCTGGTGGGCTGCAACCAAAACAGCAGGTACAAATAGTGACCTTTACATTAAAAAAAAAAAAAAAAAGAAAAAGGTATTTAAGTCAATAATACAGCTGATATGGATGCATTGTTTACTGATGGTGAACAAACACACAAGCAGTGTGTGTCACACCCTAGACACACACAACACACCCTAGTTTGCTTGTGTGTTTGTTCACCATCAGTAGACACATGTATATAATAATATTAAATACATACATGCAAATTGTTTTAACCTAATTTGTTCTATCAGCGTTCGCTACGTCAACAACACTACTAGCAGTAAGCCGTTATTCATCACATCATCATCATCATCATCTTCATCGCGGCTCTCCGGGTCACACGACGTTAGCTGGCGTCCCGGTGCCATGTTTGTTTCCGGTGGTGGGGGATAAACAACAAACCTACCGTAAACCGTGTCTTCTTTCTCTCTCTTTCTCTCTCTCTTTCTGCGTCTCTGTCTGGCTCCTCCGGAGGATAAACGTCCCGTTATTCTCCGTCTGTGGTCATGTCGGCCATGGTCGCTAAACTGAGCTGCTAACGCCGGAGTCGACCGAGCTTTTTTTCTTCTGCGTCTGTCGGCCGAGTCGGAGCGGCGGCTTGGTCACGTGACAAGAGGACGACGCGTCACGTCGCTCTGCGTTTCGACGATATTTACGTGTTTTTTTTTTTTTTACAACGATCTTACAATTATATTTCTTTAGAAAAGCCGTACGTTTTCGTCGTAAAATATTACACATTTATTCCAGGTGTAATTCTGGAGCGGGAGAAAAAAAAACTCTTAAACTTGTCGGGAAAACGGAAGTACATCACATTGATTTAGACAATAAAACAAAACATGATTATTTTAATTTTTTATTGTATTCTCGACTTTCGACAAAAACTGTTTGCTATCAATGAAAGTGATTTTATTTTATGGTGAAATCTGTATTCCGTGGAAAAAAACTCGGACTTTTATTTCTCGACTTTTATTTTGGAAAAATGCCAATTTGAATGCGCTTGATTTGTGCTCCAGGGCAGCCAGATTACTTTGAGCAGATTATATAGAGGCCAGATTTAGAGTCTACGCAGTTGTTCTTTTTTGTTTATTTCGTCTTGTAGTATAATTTAATCAAGCAACAAATACAATGTTTGCATGTTCTCCCTGTGCCAGCGTGGCTTCCTCCCACAGTCCACATACATATATTTTTATATATATATATGTATATATATACATTACACATATATTAACCTAATATGCCTTATCTAATTGGACTCTCTCTAAATTGCCCCAATTTATATATATTAGAACTATATATATTAGAAAAGCTAAAAGCTATTTTTTTCCTTAACCGGATATCCGGTTGCCCAGTCGCTCAGTGAGCTTCACCCAGCTGAGGTTGGTGGACGTCTGTGGAGGTTTTCGCAGCAACGTTTGCTTGTCAGTCAGAGGCCGAAGTCCAGAGCTGCTCCGCCAGTCTGTTTGCGCCACATCACCGCAGACATGCCCGTAAGTTACGACGTGTTTTATCTTTAAATGTGTCTTTAGTGGGGCGCTAAATCGGCGCTTTTTTAGCTGAATAGCATTCAAGCTAGCTGGCTATCAGAGCGCAGTGAGTTCACTTTAATGTGAGAGCGATGTGGTTATGATGCTGTCGACATTAAATATGCATTAAATAGTTTCTCTCCGGTGAAATGGATCTGATCTCACAAAATACATTATTAAGTTATTGTTTATCTGGAGTTACATGCCACACCTGAACCGTTGATGCGATGAATTTAGTGATGAATGTGATAATAAAGTAATCATTACTCCCCCAAACTGGAACACATTTATATTTGTTTATATACATATATATTGTTTACATTGTTTACATATTTATTTATATATATATATATATATATATATATATATATATATATGTGTGTGTGTGTGTGTATGTGTGTATATTTTAATTTATATATATTGTTTACATATTTATTTATATATATGTGTATATATTTAAATTTATACATATTTCTATTATTTTTATATATATATATTTTTTTTTTTATATATATAGATATATATATATTTTTTTTTTAATATATATATATATATATTTTTTTTTTAATATATATATATATATATAAGTTTATATATATATATATATATATATATATATATATATTTTTTTATATATATATATATATATATATATATATATATAGTATTATTTATATATGTATATATTTTGTATGTGTATATATGTATTTTTTTTTAATATTTTACTATATTTATATATGTATATATTTTATTCATTTATATATATATATATATATATATATATATACATTTTTAATTTATTTATATGAATTTTTTTAATTTAGATTTATTTATACATTTTGTATTATTTATATATGTATATATTTTTTATGTATGTGTTTGATATAACTTTGATTTATATTAGAAGTTGTTAATTGGAATATATTATTTATGTATTTTGTTCTTTACCAGAAGCACGAGTTCGAGGTGGCGATGACGTGTGAGGGATGCTCAGGAGCTGTGACCAGAATCCTCAAGAAACTGGAAGGTGAGACTGACCTCTGACCTCTCGAATTACCAGTTAGCTGTTTCACTCTGAAAGCAGCTTGTGTTGTGTTTACACATGTAAAATATATACATACATATTTTATACGGCCTTCCCACTCGCAAAACATATATATAACAACTCCAGTGTGCACCATTGGCTCCTCTCCTCTCTTGGTGGGTAATGTTACAAAAACAAACAGAAGAAAGCTCTCCTGTCTCCTTTTAAAGCCGCTTGCATCACAACACCTCATGACTTCTTTGTCTCTGAATGTTGACTCAACCAACATGTCACCTGATGCGGAGGCCCTTTTCTTTTAACAACTTCTATTACGACTCGGCCGTTAAATTCTGTTCTGTCTCAGAGTCTGGACTGTGACACCAACTAACATTACAACGTCAGAACGAAAGCATCTTATGATGAATCTTATTCAGTTTGTTTGTGGCGCTGCGAGTGAAGCCGCGCTCCTCCTCCTCCTCCTCCTCCTCCTCCTCCTCCTCCTCCTCCTCCTCCTCCTCCTCCTCCTCCTCCTCTGGATTAAAACAAAGGGCCTCTTTGTTCTCTCTCTGCTCTCAGACGTGAAGTTTGAGATCGACCTGCCGAACAAGCTGGTCTGGATCGAGTCCGACCGAGACGTGGAGTTTCTCACGGACACGCTGAAGAAATGCGGGAAGGAGGTGAAGTACAACGGCACCAAGTGAAGGACGCCGCGCCGCGGGGAGGAAGTGATAAAGAGTTACGGTTATGATTATGATCTCATAAACTCTAAAAAAAAGTGTCTTTTTAGAAACAGGTTTGCCTGAATCTGATGGCAATACAAAAGAAAACAAATGAGTGTTTGATCTCTTTTAATTCATCTTATTAATCACAATTATGTTCACCCTGATTTGTTATAGATTTACAGATATAATGGTGTGGGTCAGCTGACTTTCTCCATCTGTGTGTGTGTGTGTTTTCTTCAGGAAATCATTGCTGCTGATGCAGAGTGAAGATTTATTATGCTGAAATTGAAGTTGTTTTACCCGTAAGGAAGATGATGGAGCCCAAGTTACCCCCCTCCCTCCCTCCTCCTTTTAGATGCCAACAATCCTCTTGGGTTCAGATCCCCTCTTGTGTTGTGATTTACCGCCTTTGTGACGAACACTAGTCTATTAAAGTTTACATTCCGAGGTTTGTGTTGTCCTGCAGCTCGGCCTCTCACGCACACTCTGTCTGTTTGTGTTACTGAGAAGAAGATCCTCCTCCGTGCACTGTCTTCATGTTCAGGGGAAATAAAGTCACTTCTGCCTCACCATGTCTCCGGTTTCCCTAAAGCTTCAGTAGTCGTGCATGGTGTCGATAATAAACAGATGTTTGTAGTCGAACAGCTGGAACGTCTGCACGTTTATCTGAATACCAGATGAGGGAGTAGCTGCATGTTTCATCGTCTAGACATGAAACAAATGAAGGTCACGCAGCTCTAATGTGTGACATCAGATATATAAGCAGGGTTCTCACGCTCATGGAAAACCTGGAAAAGTCTTGGAATTTTAAAATGGTTATTTCCAGGCCTGGAAAAAGTCCTTGAAAAAAATAAAAAATCCCCAAAGTGTTGTAAAAGTCATGTAAATGTGTTATATTCATGTGTTCATGACGTTCATTTACACTGAGTTTGAAATAATTAATATGCTTTTAAAAGAAAGACTCAAAATATAAGCAGGCATACATACAGGCATCTATATAAATGTTTATTCTTTTAATCAAACTATTGTCTCATTCATTTGAGTCATTTAAGGTTTACTGTATGCTTTGTATTCTCATTGTTAGTTCAAATACTACATTTACTCACTTTTTACTGTTTACACCCAGATTTCACTAAATGTTTGCTAAATGTAAATTTGGTTTAAAGTTATGGAAATGCATTAGTCAGAATGTTTATGAACCCTGGATAAGTTTGCATTTTCAAGGTAACTGTTTCCTCCCACATTAAGAGAAAGAAACAAAACAGTAGAATGATGATCTTTAACTTTTAAGACCGTATTTAAAACTAGTCTGCAGACAGAAATACTATATGTATAATGTCTCTAACTGCGTGCTCCCCTCAGTTGATCACGTGACCAGGCTGCCCCTCCCTTAACCCGCAGGAGGGAACATGTTGAGGTTTGCGCAATAACTCAAAGAGCCACCAGGAGGCGCTGTGTGATCAAGATGTGTCCACCTGCGTGAGGCTTTTTACTAGTTTATATTTTTAAATGCTGCCTCTTTCAGCTTCACGAAGAGCTCAAGTGTGAAACCCAGAAGAAATAAGACTTATTTTTTAATTCAGTTTACTTTCTCATAAATTGGTGATAATATATATTTAGTAGTTTTCATGCTTGAGAGCCTCACAAACAAACATGGCTGCCTCTGCAGGTGAGACGTCTGTAGGGATTCCTCCAAAATGAGTGTTTCATGTATCTGTTAAAGTCACACACGTTATCCAGGGAAAGAGACAACATGGACAAAGAACATATGAGATGAATGTATATGAAGGTATTTACGTGTTAATTTAAAACTGCAACATCCAACTATTTGAGGATAAAAATGATGTCAATGGCATAAAACTTGCAAAACCACAGGAACTGTTATTGCTCAACCAGCTGAGCTCCCAGTAGACCACAAACACATATACAATATTGTTATTTTGGATTATTTACTCTTTTTTTTATCACTGTTTTTACAGTTTATTTACATTACTTGTTTTGTGTGTGTCTCTTGTTGCACTTTACCCGTCTGCTGCTGTAATCCTGCAAACGAATAAAGGAATATCTCATCTTATCTTATGATCGAGTGGAACCGTAAATCATCCAAATAGTTTGCATATCAAAGCTCTCGTTAGCTTAATCGGTCTTAATAAATGTATGTGAGGCTCACTGCGTGTGTTTTCCATGCACCAATAAAGTCAAAGTCAAAGTCAGTTTTATTTGTCACTTCTTCCATATTGTGCAAACATACAGAAGACCTGAAATTTTGTTTCTCTACTGTCTGAAAATAAAGTGAATAGTGCAACATTTAGAAAAAAAAAGTAAAAAATAGACAACATATAACATATAAACATATAAACAACATATAAACTAGACAACATATAACATATAACCAACATATAAACATATAAATTAGACAACATAGCATAAACAGCATATAAACATAGTGCAGAAACATAAAGTGAATAGTGCACCAGTTAAGAAAAAGTAAAAATAGACAACATATAACATATAAACAACGTATAAACAGTGCAGAAACGTATAAACATAGTGCAAAGACATATAAACATAGTGCAAAAACAAATTAGACATATAACATATAGTGCAAAAACAAATTTGGAAACTATTTAAGTGTGCGTTAGTAGCAGCGGTCAGACAGTTTAGCAGCAGAGTCTAGATGTGGGAGTGGTGAGGTAGAGAGTTGTCCGTCAGCGTGAATGAAACCACCAAACATTTGTATTGAAGCTTCTGCCGATGATGTATTTGTTATTCGTGTGAACCTCCTGTCTGCAGGAGCTTGTGAGAGATGGAGGTTGATTCTCAGGAGCTCCCTCGGCGCATGGCGAATAATATTCATGGTTAAAAAACCGTGTGATATAGCAGAGAGGCCGACTGGAGGCGGACAGCAACGCCCACGACAAACTGCAGCTGCCTGATAAAGCATAGAGCATTTACAGCGTTACGTATTATCGTGGTCTCAGGTCTCAAGGGTCAAGAGGTCTCACTTCAAGTCATGATCCTAATAATGTCTTTTAAGTGATCTGTAAAAAGAGCCATAACACACTCATTCATCGGCATTAATGCAGCTGATGGAACCGCCCTCACAAATAAAATCCATGAAGCTAAATGAATCGTAATGCTTCTCCATAAATAAGAGAAATGGATGAGCGGTGCTCACCCAGCCCTGCCTGCAGGCGCTGCAGAGGGCAAAGAGGCCCACGCCTCTCAGCCTGAACAGAGACTCATTGTGGACGACACAAGCCACACAGATAACAGGGATTCCTCATATCACACACACACACACACACACACACACACACACACACACACACACACACACACACACACACACAGACACACACACATATATACACACAGACACACATACATACACACAGAGACACACACATATACAAACACACACACACACACACTGTCTCTCTTCAGAACAACACTGAAAAAGTGCCACAGGAAACAGCCTTCGAGCGATGCACAATAATAATAGTATTAATAATAATAATAATAATAATAATAATAATAATAACAATCCACAGAAAGCTGCTGGTTCAACTCCCACTATGAAAGATAAAACGTTTAGTGCATTCGTCTTCATGGCTACTGACACTCACCATGTAACTGGAATATAAATATAAATATATATATATATATATATATATATATATATATATATATATATATATATATATATATATATATATACACACATATATATACACAGCAAATACTTCCTCTGACAAACACCGGCTGTTTGCTTCTTGCAGAGCTCATGTTGACCAGGCGGGGGTTCACACACTTGTTGTGAATGTTGAACTTTACTTGATGTCCTCAAGCGAGCGTTTCAATTCTCCAGGTGCAATTGAGGAAGTTTTATTTCATTTGGACGTTCTCCGTGTCGCTTTTCAAATGCGATACATGGAAATGATATCAAAACGAACACAAAGCCGGCTCCATAAATGAAGGGTTCCCCCAGATTCCTGTGGAAGAGCCCTGACCACGCCCCCTTCACACGACTCTGGGATGAAGTTCAACTCTCATCTATCACGTTCAGGTCTATGGAGATCATGAGATCATGAGATCAGCTCTACTCTGACTGCATGAGGCTCAATTTATTAGCATATGAGCATATTAACATGTTTAAACCCCCTCCCACACACACACACACTCTGTCCTCAGCTGACCAGTAACTAATATATGAGTGTGTGTCCCATGAGGGTTTGGGTGTAGTCACAGGCCCGTCAGATCCTGTCCCGTGCGCCAAAACAAACGCACCCATCACCAGGAGGCTGCAGCCAGTCGGGGGAAAGAGCAAACAACCCGCCGGCCCGCGGCTTCCCGCCTCTCTGCGAGTCGCTGCTGTATATTTCCTCTCTGGTTGGCGGGAAATCATCGGGTGGAAATCAGAGTAAAAACATCCAGTTGCTCTCACACGACTTTGATT
The DNA here is from genome assembly GCA_038501785.1 of Myoxocephalus aenaeus. Taxonomy (NCBI): domain Eukaryota; kingdom Metazoa; phylum Chordata; class Actinopteri; order Perciformes; family Cottidae; genus Myoxocephalus; species Myoxocephalus aenaeus. The sequence goes on from JBAMJR010000100.1 coordinate 4,327,164, forward strand.
TTAAGTCTGATTCTGTGCATGGATATGTTACGCAACCCAACTGGACTGATCTTAGATTTTTTTATATTATGTGCTGCAACTGCTGCACAGCAATTTCCCTTTGATACATTATGTTTTATTTCATCTTATCATATCTTAAATGTAAAGTATGTGTTTGAGAAGGAGATGAGGAGATTAAAGGTTGATAGCATTGCTCTTTGTAATGCTACATGCCAGAAAACAAAGCTGATGGATGGATAACATTTATTTTGAGCCCTCTGACAAAAAAAAGAAAGTAGTTGACCCCAGAATACACTTTTGTTGGATGAGAAATTCCGTAAGTATATCTTAAAAACAACAACAACAACAATGGTGGAACAAAAAAGTATCTACAGAGCGGTGGATACCACTGACTCCTGTACAAATAAATGTACCGTAAAAGTCGGGTTACAAGCCGCTCCTACCTCCGGTCAGTGTCCCCGCTGTAGCAAGCTAGGACCAGCGCTAGCTAGCGCTGCTGCTAGCTAGCGCTGCTGCTAGCTAGCGCTGCTGCTAGCTACCGGCCGCTGCTGCTGCTACTGCTAGCAGAAGTTAGCGGAGAGCTAGCGGGAGTCAGCGGGGAATTAACGGAGCGCTAGCAGGAGCCCCAGCTGGCTACAGCGGGGAGCTAACGGGGACACTGTCCGAAGGTAGTAGCGGCTCGTAACCAGACTTTTACGGTAGGTGGGATGTGGCGTGTTTTGCTGCAGGAAAGATACTCTGTTAAACTCAACGATTAAACACAAATGAAAACATAGTTATGAATATGATATTCCACTTCTGCCAATAAATCCCCGGGCCTTAAATAGAATGCAGAAGAGCTTCGTCTGTTTCCATATCGTTCATCCCAAGGTCACCGAATCACACTCATCCTGATATGAACCATAGGCGAAAGCTGTCCCGTCAAAACAGATGCAACCAAAAAAATGACAACAACACAATGCCATGTCGGTTTCTTTTTTTGGGGGGTCTTTGTTTTGGCGAGTGTGAAGGCGATTCCAGTTTCTGATTTGCATTCCAAAAATGGAAAGAGTGCCCGGATCTGGACCGGATCCCTCTCAATGAGATGGGAACACGATTATCACGGACTATCTGGAATTCCTGGCTATCGATTGCGATCTCGTCTTCGTTAGCCGCCTGCGAAGAGATGTAATGTACACGAAGAGACACGTCAAGCCTGGGAGAGAATACATAGATACATGCAGACATAGCAGCTCCTGAGAGCGTCATAAATAACCACGTTCACACATGCACCTGAATGTAAACACTGCACTGTGTGTGGTTTTATCTGCATTAAGAGAACTCTGCTGCAGCAGCCGGGGTGACAGCGTAACAAGGCTGTAAGGACAAAGACACCGCGAGGAAGGGCCAATAAGTCGAGGCCTTTAGTGTGCGGCTTCGCCCCGGGGCCGATAATGCACTTGATTGATGTCATGATTGATGAACACGCCGCGTCAGCAACGTCTGAACCTGCTAAACGATGTCAATGAGAGTTCCTCTCTGTTCTCTGTGCACACTGGACTCCAATGCTGAGTTGGCATTTAGCTGCGTTCCTTCTGCTGACGGAGATTAAAAACTCAGATTGCTATTTAGAGTTTTTTTTTTTTTTTTTTTGCTGAACATGCAGAGAAGCATGTTTGAGCATGGGAGGAACACAAGTGAAGGCAGGAAGAACTCCTTCAGATATCTCTGACTGTGAGGCTTTATCATTTAACATTATGAACATGGATGTGGCAGCAAAAAAAGCTACGAGCAGAAGATGTAGTGGAGTAATGTAACAGCTGATAATTCTTGATATTCGCCGTAGTTTGCACCGTTAGCGCTGTTAGCACAGTTGGCACCGTTAGTGCTGAAGTACAGTTAGCACCGTTAGCGCTGTTAGCACCGTTAGTACAGTTAGCACCGTTAGTGCTGAAGTACAGTTAGCACCGTTAGCGCTGTTAGCACCGTTAGACCTGTTAGTACAGTTAGCACCGTTAGTGCTGTTAGTGCAGTTAGCGCTGTTAGAACAGGTTAGAACCGTTAGTGCAGTTAGTGCAGTTTGCACCGTTAGACCTGTTAGGACAGTTAGCACTGTTAGCGCTGTTAGGACAGTTAGCACCGTTAGCGCTGTTAGGACAGGTTAGAACCGTTAGTGCAGTTAATGCAGTTTGCACCGTTAGACCTGTTAGGACAGTTAGCACTGTTAGCGCTGTTAGGAGAGTTTGCATCGTTTGCACTGTTAGCGCTGTTAGTACAGTTAGCACCGTTAGCAGTGTTAGGACAGTTTGCACTGTTAACTCTGTTAGGACAGTTAACACCGTTAGCACTGTTAGCACAGTTAGCTATGAGCCGCTCCACATGTTGCAATCAAAATGCTCCCAATTTTGGATCATACGCCTTTAATTTGTTCCACCACCGAAATCTCTTCTTTAAACGTTTTTCCATCCCTCCAGTTCCTCCCTCTTGTTTAAAGAACATGAAAAAGTACACAACTCTGAAACCTGACCGTAATAAAAGCTTAGGAACAGAATAAATATTTCACTTTTTCTTTAATTGTGCAATTAATGCCATTTATTGTACCTAAACCTTTGTCTTTTCTGCCGACTGGAGAGAATTAGGGGCTTTTAATATGACTTAACATAAAGTGAAGGCTTCTCTGTGTGATAAATGTGAAGCGACGCTACTTCTGCCAACACACTCTCTGCTCTGCGGGACGGGACTGTGTTCTCCCTGAGAGACAGAGGAAATAAAAGGGAAAGCACTTTTTACTGCACCGCCTGCAGTCCCAGCCTCTGTGTGTGTGTGTGTGTGTGTGTGTGTGTGTGTGTGTGTGTGTGTGTGTGTCAGAACACTGTGTCCGAGCTGCAGCTTACACGTCACCAAACTGTCTGCAGCTGCTGCTTTGAGCTTCAGAGTTCCATCCTGTTTTCAACCTCACGCTGTCTGGCGGTAACATTCATATTTTCCAACATTCTTCCAGCTCTTCACTGAACCTTTATGATGTTTACACTGAAACATACAGACATCATTGTAAACTCTTTCTAGGAGCTGACATATTCAGACTTTACGTTAAATAAAGAGTTTGTAATGTGTGGTTTTACCTGTCAATCACCTTGTAGCCCCGCCCCTAAAGCGTCCTCTGCTTTATGGTCTGTTTGACTCTAAATGACCATAATTTACTAAATGAACATCATGCTGTATTGAAGAAGACTTGAAACTAGAGATTGAGACATAAACTCATGTTTACAATGTTTACTGAGGGAATACATCAAGAGAAGTAGAGTCACTTATATAGACTTCTATACAACCAGAGGAGTCACCCCTGGTGGACAAGAGAGAGAATGCAGCTTTAACACATGAAGCATAGACTTCTATACAACCAGAGGAGTCGCCCCCTGGTGGTCAGGAGAGAGAATGCAGCTTTAACACATGAAGCATAGACTTCTATACAACCAGATGAGTCACCCCCTGCTGGTCAGGAGAGAGAATGCAGCTTTAACACATGAAGCATATACTTCTATACAACCAGAGGAGTCACCCCCTGCTGGTCAGGAGAGAGAATGCAGCTTTAACACATGAAGCATATACTTCTATACAACCAGAGGAGTCGCCCCCTGGTGGACAGGAGAGAGAATGCAGCTTTAACACATGAAACATATACTTCTATACAACCAGAGGAGTCACCCCCTGGTGGTCAGGAGACAGAAGGCAGCTTTAAAACATGAAGCATAGACTTCTATACAACCAGAGGAGTCACCCCCTGGTGGTCAGGAGACAGAAGGCAGCTTTAACACATGAAGCATAGACTTCTATACAACCAGAGGAGTCACCTCCTGGTGGTCAGGAGAGAGAAGGCAGGTTTAAGACACATGGGAGTTTATTGTTCTTATTTGTCCCCATTTTGTGATTCATGACAAACACCAGACTGTGACGTGTGATAAAGAACCAAAACTATTTCTTAAAGGCCGTCTGTACATTTTCAAACGTTTCTACCATCGAGAGGATCTTTAAATACCGATACCGAACCGAACCACGCGCAGCAATAACACGTTCTGTTATCACCTGGACAGATTTTGACCTCGTATTTATTTTCGGACGACAACGCGTCCTTTTACGAATCCTCTTAAACCCCGAAGAGAAGGCAGTGAGCTCATCGTGGTTTGTCTCTGTGTGGCGGCTCAGAGGAAAATCACAGACTTCCCTCCAACGCACAAACAGTTCAATGAACCGGCTGCACTGCATAGTTGAGATTAAAATAATACGCCTATTACAACCAAACGATAGACTTTTCCACACTGTATTAATACACACATTGCTACAAAAGATTATTCTGCATACTGTGCAGAACTCTTATATTTTCTGTGTGATTGGGAAATCTACGTACCACAATTATAATGTTAATTCTTATGTATTTATTCCTGGATGTGTTTTTTTCTATATTTAAGGCTTTCAAAGTTGTAAATTAGTTTTTTCGCTGCAAACACTGAACACATCTGGTCCTTGTGCGTAAACGTATGTTACAATTCTAATGCTACTACGATGTTTATATCAACTAAACTAAACTTCTGGTTAGTTTGAGCGGTAGTTTGGTTTAATACATTTAATAAATGTGCTTTTTTTTCTCTCATGCTGAAGAAAAGGTTATTTACTATGCAAACATATGCGTTGGTCACGTGACAGACGGAAGGTTAACAGTGAAGAAGTATGAGGACCATAACATGCATCTTAAGCTTCTTCATCAACCTCACACATTTATTCCTTCACCTTTTTATTTGCGCCGCGTTTCAAATGACCGGATGCCGAAATTCGTCCAGTTGAAAGTAAATGAATGAAAAGTCAATGAATGCTCGTGCAAATCAGATTTAAAAAACATATTTAAAGGATAATTTCAATAGAATTTTCTTCGTTTTATTGTCACATAACTGTGTGGGTCTGTTGGCTGTTAAACATCAGATAAAGGAGAAGACAAAACCCAGCCAGCTCCATCTTTAATAATCAATTTCCCCTGAAAAACAAACAGAAAAAAGTCCATTTAACTTCTGTTAAAACTTTTTATTTGGATCTTATGATGCCTCTCCTTATTTAGTTTCATCCCTGAGGGCGATGTGAAGTTTTCTGTTTTGAATTTAATTTCTATTCAGTCAAACACGTCATTTACACCTTGAAGAATTTCCATTTGAGCAAAAAATAAATAAATAAAAGACCCACAATTTATTTTGGGTGCGTGTTTCTGCTGCTGTGTGTCGAGGAGGAGGAGGAGGAGGAGGAGGAGGAGGAGGAGGAGGAGGAGGAAGAGGAGGAAGAGGCCCACTTTAACTGAAGGCAAAACATCTATCAAATAAAGGCCTCCTGCCCGCTGCGTACAGTAGTAATCATTCCAGGAGCCGCTGAGACTTTATAGAGGAACTAGTGGTTAAAAAAGTCTTTGATGTTTGTTATGGGTTTAATTAATCCGTCTCTCCTGAAGGTTTACTGCTCGTTACACATGCAGGTGAGCCTGGAGAGCAGAGGGGGAATACAGTAAAGTTAAATTAAATAAAAACTGTTTTTAGATCATCCATCAAAAATATATTATCCTGCTGTATCGCAAATCTCCACTAAATGAGATCAGAGACATTTAAAGACACGTTAAAGGTCAACGCAGCTGTGACCCGTGGTATCTAATACATTTATATATCTATATATATATATCTTTATATATTTATACACTTCCAGCTGAACCGAGCTGCTTACTCACTGGACCTTTTTTTTTTTTTTTTACTGTAAAGCTACAACCACGTGGTGTGCAGACAAGTATTGAGGAGGAGGAGGAGCTGGGGACAACTGGACATACTCCTCTGGTTGTATAGAAGTCTATGCTTCATGTGTTAAAGCTGCATTCTCTCTCCTGACCACCAGGGGGCGACTCCTCTGGTTGTATAGAAGTATATGCTTCATGTGTTAAAGCTGCATTCTCTCTCCTGACCACCGGGGGGGGGGGGGGGGGGGGGGACTCCTCTGGTTGTATAGAAGTCTATGCTTAATGTGTTAAGGCTGCATTCTCTCTCCTGACCACCAGGGGGCGACTCCTCTGGTTGTATAGAAGTCCATGCTTCATGTGTTAAAGCTGCATTCTCTCTCCTGACCACCGGGGGGGCGACTCCTCTGGTTGTATAGAAGTCTATGCTTCATGTGTTAAAGCTGCATTCTCTCTCCTGACCACCAGGGGGTGACTCCTCTGGTTGTATAGAAGTCTATGCTTCATGTGTTAAAGCTGCATTCTCTCTCCTGACCACCAGAAGGTGACTCCTCTGGTTGTATAGAAGTCTATGCTTCATGTGTTAAAGCTGCATTCTCTCTCCTGACCACCGGGGGGGCGACTCCTCTGGTTGTATAGAAGTCTATGCTTCATGTGTTAAAGCTGCATTCTCTCTCCTGACCACCAGAAGGTGACTCCTCTGGTTGTATAGAAGTCTATGCTTCATGTGTTAAAGCTGCATTCTCTCTCCTGACCACCAGGGGGTGACTCCTCTGGTTGTATAGAAGTCTTTGATGTTGCTGTCGGCCTCCAGTCTGCTGTCTGAAATGTGCTTTATCATGCTAACCGTCATCACCATAGTTGGAAGAAACACTCATCATTTAAAGGTATTCCCAAAAAACTGAGGAAAGTTCTCTCTGGTTTTATTTGTCTCATAAGAACTCAAATATTTCTTTATTTTTGTTCTCAATACCCAACAGTTCTGTGTTTTTCTTTCTCTTCTTGAGTGTGTGATGTGGCACAGAGAAAGTATTTATTCTTTTTATACAGAGTTTAATGATGTAGCTTTAAGTGTCCGTGAGGTTCTGGTATTCTGGTTCACGTCTCAACACGGTGAAGAGCAGCAGAGAAAACAATAATTGCAGCTCAAGAGACACGTTAAGTCAAACAGAGAGAGACAACTGCCACGTATACAGAGAAGAGAGAGGGGGGGAGAGGAGAGAGAGAGGGGAAATAAAAGAAGGGAGGCAGAAAAAAGTAAGGAAAGAGAGGGGGAACGTGGGAGGAGGAGAGAGTCTCACGCTTTAACGACACCTCCTCCCTCCTCTCCTCCTCTTCCTCCTTCTCCTCTTCGTCGGCTGGACCGTGGTTTCCAGGCAGAATGGAAAACGCCACGTTGCATCGCAGCTCTCTCTCTCTCTCTCTCTCTCTCTCTCTCTCTCTCTCTCTCTCTCTCTCTCCTCCCTCCCTCCCTCCCATCCAGCTGTTCCTCACATCAGCCCTGTGGGAACGCAGTGGGTTTGGAGCTCTGTGCTCCCGTCTCTCGGCGGACGGCAGGTGTTTGGATCATGACTCTGCAGCGATGAGCTGAATGTTCCACAGGCTGGAGGACTGAGGGTTCTCATGAGGACTGAGGGTTCTCATGAGGACTGAGGGTTCTCTGGAGGACTGAGGGTTCTCTTGAGGACTGAGGGTTCTCATGAGGTCTGAGGGTTCTCATGAGGACTGAGGGTTCTCTTGAGGACTGAGGGTTCTCATGAGGACTGAGGGTTCTCATGAGGTCTGTGGGTTCTCTGGAGGACTGAGGGTTCTCTTGAGGACTGAGGGTTCTCATGAGGTCTGAGGGTTCTCTGGAGGACTGAGGGTTCTCATGAGGTCTGAGGGTTCTCTGGAGGACTGAGGGTTCTCATGAGGTCTGAGGGTTCTCATGAGGACTGAGGGTTCTCATGAGGTCTGAGGGTTCTCTGGAGGACTGAGGGTTCTCATGAGGTCTGAGGGTTCTCATGAGGACTGAGGGTTCTCATGAGGTCTGAGGGTTCTCATGAGGACTGAGGGTTCTCTTGAGGACTGAGGGTTATCATGAGGTCTGAGGGTTCTCATGAGGACTGAGGGTTCTCTTGAGGACTGAGGGTTCTCATGAGGTCTGAGGGTTCTCATGAGGACTGAGGGTTATCATGAGGTCTGAGGGTTCTCTTGGGGACTGAGGGTTCTCATGAGGTCTGAGGGTTCTCATGAGGACTGAGGGTTCTCATGAGGACTGAGGGTTCTCATGAGGTCTGAGGGTTCTCATGAGGACTGAGGGTTCTCTTGAGGACTGAGGGTTATCATGAGGTCTGAGGGTTCTCATGAGGACTGAAGGTCTCATGAGAACTGAGGGTTCTCATGAGGACTGAGGGTTCTCATGATGACTGAGGGTTCTCAGGAGAACTGAGGGTTCTCAGGAGGACTGAGGGTTCTCATGAGGACTGAGGGTTCTCAGGAGGACTGAGGGTTCTCATGAGGACTGAGGGTTCTCTGGAGGACTGAGGGTTCTCATGAGGACTGAGGGTTCTCTGGAGGACTGAGGGTTCTCATGAGGACTGAGGGTTCTCAGGAGGACTGAGGGTCACAGTCCTGCAGGTCACAGACACACTTCAGGGATCCACTCCTTCTGCTCTGACCTTTCACAATAAAAGCCCTCGACAGATAAACTGTGGAAACTGAGGAACACGTGGACCTTCAGCGTGTTCCCTCTGCGTTCATATTTACACTCGTTCACTTCCACAGGAAGCTGCGTGACGACCTCAAGGCACAGAGACGTGTCGAGGAAAAGAGAAACGAGGGAGCTGAGCGTCCGAGTCCGTGTTGATTTATTCAGTATTTAACCAAGACCACAGCCTTTCCCTGACATTCATAAAAATAGTTTGGCTGCTTCAAGGAAAGCCATAAATACTCCGTTCATGTTTTAGTTGGCACAAGTATCGTCGGAAAGAAACCTAAATACGTTTAATATTCCTCACGTGTGTTTAATCCATATAATGTGAGTACTTAATAGTTACTGGTGTTACTGGTGAGGTACGGACTAAACACTGAATATTTACTGGGGACCCTTTTATATCAGGTCACAGGTAAACATCAAGAAAAAAACATGTTAGGTATCAAATTAAACATAAAAATCAGGGCTACAATAATATATAATCTACGGCATTCATTCAGATAAATAGCGTGTAAAGTCTAATTTAACATACGCAATTTAATACGTTGCAATTTATTGATCTCTAATTCCACCTTTAGATATTTGTGTTCAATGCTTTGCGTCCCAGATTCAAGATGTCACTCTGCGAAGTCCGCCATTTTGAAAAGTCCGCCATTTTGAAAAGTCCGCCATGACGGATGGACGTCAGCCGAAAGGCCTTTAAAAGTTATTTAAAGTTAATCAATTATAGTCTAAGACTTCTCTGTGTGTCTTTGGTTGAGACAGATAAACATATTTCACTGTATGCAGTTATAACATCAAACTACATGAAAAAAACAATTTAAAGTGGGTGAATTAATAGTTTTTATGAGCAGAGGTTACTTCTTAGGGTTCTTTTATGAGACAAAACTTTCACATTTATCCAGTTTATAATATTAAATAATAAAAAAAATGTCAAATCCTACGTTGCTTTCAGAAACTTTTCCACATGAACGTACCCGGAAGAGAAAAAAGGTGCAAAGGAACATCTGTTTATGAACAAATAAGGAGGTTTCCACCCGAAAGATGTTTGTTTTCCACAGTGCAGCTCCTCATTACGCCACAGAGTGAGCAGAAGGGGAGCGATGGGAGGGTTTGAGAGGAAGGGAGGCGGGGCCTGTGGGTCCGGACTGGGACGTCCCACTGGAAACGTCTCCCGTGTGAAACCGCTGAGGCCGTTAGATCGTCCTGGTGCCGCTCACAGCTGACTGCTCTCCTCTGTCGTCTCTGCTCTACAAAAGCTCATAAAAAGGTAAGAGCGCTCACTCTGACTGTTTATCGTCATGTGACTCATCTGTGTCTTTATGGAGGGACAGAAGTTAGTGGCAAACTTAGGTTTTAGGTATTTTTGGGGGGAAATCCTGCTGCAAAACGTCCCTTTTTGTGTTGAGGCAGAAATCTGCTGAAGTTTATCTTTTAAATAATTTTTTGCACATTTTTCTTTGTCGGTAAAATCTGCTGTTTCTGCAAGTGAACCTCAAAGTTCAGACAGTTCCTGCAAACTAAAACACATTCCACTAATGAGTAAACAAAAACAACCTCACGCAACAGATTGTCCAGCAGCTTTACAAGATTTACACTTTTAAATGGCCAACGTCTGGTTTTAACAAGCCGGCTCCCGAGGCCTGGAACCAAGGGAACAATCCCCTCAGTCAACAGCTCCTGCAGGTAAACACCGGGATTGTGAGGAGTCGTTCTCTTAGCAGGTATTGTGTGCCACATCGCCAACAGGAGGAGGAGGAGGAGGAGGAGGAGGAGGGTGAAGGTGAAGCTCGGGGGAGGAAGGAGATGTTACAGTTACATTTTAAACTTTCTTTTCTTCTGAAGATAACGAATGTTTTGCTAAACTTAAGATGCACAAACTGCCGCTCGGTCTTTTGTCTTTGGAGATCTCCCAGTTCTGTTAATGGATTCTGCAGATCACAGTGATCGCTGTGAGAAAAAAAAGAGTAACTGAGGAAAGAAGGAAAGAAAGAAGGGAAGAAGAAGGAGGAGGAGGAGGAGGAGGAAGGGTGGATGGGATTACAACAAAGCCCTCATGATAGAGCAATGGGAGTCTTTCTCCGACAAATATCTCTCCTTCCCCTCCCTCAGCTCTCTCTCTCTCTCTCTCTCTCTCTCTCTCTCTCTCTCTCTCTCTCTCTCTCTCTCTCTCTCCCTCCCTGTGATTACTCCCATGTAAAGGAATGCGGGTTGCCATGGCGATCGGTCACCAGCTGTTTAAACGGTTCGTCCCGACGCCTTCGAGTGTCGGGACGTCGCTCAGAGCAGAGAGTTCAGTCTCTCCAGTCTGAAGAGGAGAACTCTTCTTCATCTTCATCCTGCATCCTACAGCTTTCCTGTTGTTGTTGTTGTTGTTGTTGTTTTCCCAGTTTGATGCGTTGGCGGGGCTTAAACCCGTCCAACGCTAACCGTGACGAGACCTGATCCCCAACGTGAGGGTCTGTGTTCTGGTTCATGGGTTGTTTTGTGTGTTAGTCGCAGCTTGTCAGAGTTTATTTCTTAACCTTTTACAACCCAATCCCCCCCCTAAGGGGGCAGACTGAGCGATTGTTATATAAAACTGTAAATCATAGCTTGTTTTATGAAAAAAAAGCCCCCAAACTGCTGTATTTGGATGTATTGAACACCATAAGTAATATACAAGTGAAATATATGATTTGGTACATAAGAAAATTTAAATGTCACAAATGTGCCCCAATGCAAATGTTGGAGACCTCGCCTGAATGTTCTCTGTTCTAAACCCTCTCTAACTTTGTTCTGCTTCACTTCATCAAAGTCAACCTTTGCAGAGAGAATGTTCACATATTGTCCTATGATTTGGGTTAGAGAATGTTCACATATTGTGTTATGATTTGGGTTAGAGAATGTTCACATATTGTGTTATGATTTGGGTTAGAGTTGGACCTTACAGCTGCATCATTTCAAAGAAATAATCATCCTGAAAGTGATTTTTTTATAGGCGGACCTGAAACCTTTTCATTTTTTTCTATGTGTCATCTTCATTTACTCTTAACCAGTAACATATAGACTGATATTTACACATCTGAACTAAATCTCACATGTGTACCTTTTATTATAACACCAACATTATTCAAATAGCCCTAGTGGTTGCAGAGATACACCCTTTTTAGTTTGGGGTTTGTGTTTGTACATTATGTTCCTTGTGAAGGATCATGTTTGTGTCTTTGATAACAAAACAAAGAGGAGATCCATCAGCCGGGTTCCAACTGGTGGAAAGTCTCTCTTCAGCAGAGGGAGAAAACTGAGTTTCTCCCTCCAGATAAACAAAAGATGCTGAATGACAGATAGATAGATAGATAGATAGATAGATAGATACTTTATTTTATCTATGACGCATGAAAAGAGGAATTAAAAGACGTGACAACACATTTAAAGTCCCTTTCCCCTAAAGAACATGCGTCGTACATAATGTTCCTTCACTGGATCGCGTCTGTGCAGAAACACTCAAAATATGAGTTTGAACTCGTGAGCCAACAAGATGATGTGTGACATCACAACGAGCTCAGTAGCCAATCACAGTCCTCGATACAAATGACACACGCGTGGAACTTTTGCAGCGTCTCAAGTGTCCGTTTAGTTGTTTCTGCATATTTTTCCAATATATTTATATTTGGAGCAAATGTTCTTCGTCTGTGCTCGTCCCAGACCTTTGTGATCGATGTCACGTGATAAGTTTATAGTTTAGTTTGAATCTTTTGTTTCTACGAGTTCTTCTTCCTCGTGTTCGTCACACCTGTCCAGGAGGACGAAGAGTCTGCGTCGGTGTGAGACCGGAGCAGACAGAGCGCCTCAGGCTGCCTGATTGTTGAGGTGGCAGGTCTGGAGGGAGGTGGAGGAGGAGGAGGAGGAGGAGGAGGAGGAGGAGGAGGAGGAGGAGGAGGAGGAGGAAGGGTTGCAGCTTGGCAGTAAAGCTCTAATCCCCCGACAGGAAGTGAGGGCTTGCTTCAGTCTGAACTCTGCGAGGAGAAGAATCTGCTGTTTGAGCAGCAGAGAGAAAGAAAGAGATCGAGGAGAGAAAAACTGTTAAAAAATGAATAATAAAGCAGACAGAGACGGGAGACAGAGGTGTGAGTCAACAGAGAAGGTGGAAAGAGAGAGAGAGAGAGAGAGAAAGGAAGAGAGACACTGAATGTGAGTCGGTTGGGTCGAGATGGAAACATCTCAGAGGCTTCAGGTCTTTCAGGAGTTGTTGAGAAACTCTTTAGTTTTATTTATTTATTATTTAGTTCTTTATCTCAAACCAACGTTGTGCTTGAAACAAAAAGACAGAGACAGATCGCTGCAGATGAGAAAAGTCATTTCAACGACTGAAAGCGTTTTACCGTTGCAAGATGAACAATCACACTTATATATAGCAGTAATGTAAAAACACACAGAAGAGAGCAAAGTGCAATTTAAAGATCTAAGACATTTTTCTGCTTTAAATTCACAAGTCATGTCCGGCGACTAAGAAACGATGGCGTTAGGCTTTTATTTTGAAGAGACAATATAATATTCCTGTCTTTAAACCGGGATGAGCGTTAAACGTCAGCATGAAGCAGAGGGAAAGAGGCTCAGAGCAAACGGCTCGTGGCCTAAAGATTCGGCGACAGCAAAAGAACGAGTCCAAGAGGTCAAGAGGTCAAGTGACTCAGGTTGCATTATCCTGACTCTTCTTTCTTCATGATCGCTCCTCCTCTCGGCTCTCCGGCTCTCTTTGTGCTCACAGTTTGCTGAATGATCTCTGAAAACTGGTCTTTGTCCGGGCAGCGTAACAGGGTTTCCCTCCGAACTCCCCAGGGGGATTAAATATGTCAGGTGCCTTATTGCTTTGTAGATCAATTACTCCTCGTTTGTTACCTTGAGTTCTTGAGGAAAACTGTTTTACGAACATCCCCCGAGCTGAAGGAGGACTAGTGGACGTCTCGTCTCCTTTAGACTCTTTTTAGGAGACGTTAAAGCTCCTAAACTCACCAGAGGGGCGTTCACTGACATATCGTATATCAGAGAATGAAAGGGTTAAATCTCTTAAACACAGACCTGATTTCAGACAGAAATGCTGAGTCTTTTCAGTTTTTTAGGACTTATTTCTGCTATGTTACTCATGTTGCTAAATGGATGTTTTGATATAGTTTTGGCTCTTTTCCCTTCAGTTCACCAAGAGACTTTTTTCTTCGAGTCAAAAGTTTGAGAAAAAGTTCATTTTTTTCTTCCAGAATTGGAGGCAACACGAGGCGAGTCGTTGAGTTTACTCAACATGTGAAGTATGTGAAGTATTCTTGAAGGCGATAAGCTTCCTGGATAATAACTCCATGTCCTTAAGGGAGGTTCCCGTATCTTCTTGGAGTCTCATTCCTTGCTTCAAATTATGAAAGATTGAAGTTTTTCATCAGATTCTGGACGTGCTGCTCAGATGGAGACAAACGGAGTCTGCATTTAACAAACCTCACATCTGGAGGACTTTTCAATAACTTCAAGCATCCTCTCATAATAATAATAATAATAATAATAAAACCCTCTCTGTCTCCAGAGCTCAGTACAGACAGACAGAGGAATTCACTGTTCCTCCTCAGGGCCTTCCTGCATATTTGCATGCCGGTGTTGTTTGTCTGCTCTGTTTGCCGGCAGGCGGCCGGCTGCCGGTTTGTTTTTCCAGCTTTCCAAAAACCCGGCGTTATGTCACCGAGGAGCAGGAGGAAGAAGTCCTCTTTAAAGGCCATCCGAAGCAGCGAGCGGCTCCAGCAGGTTGTCGTTACCTAACTAGCCTCCCAGGTTAAATACACGGTGGAGGAGAAAAGAGGAGCTCCTTCATGAGCCTGAAGTTTCCCTTTCAGCCTCGGCGCCGGTTTGATTACCAGAGCAGCTTTTCCAAATGAAATAATGAGTTGTTCTGCTGTCCGGCCTCCTCTTGGTGGACATGCCGCTCTCTTTTTTTTTACCAAACTTCCCGTCAGCAGAACACCTCGTTTTCTTTTTCCTTTGAGCGCTCTTTCTAAAGTACAGAGCCGGGTCCTTGTGCGCAGGCCGTGTGGAGACGTCAGCGTCCGCGTCCTCTGCCAGCGCTTCTGTGATTTTCCACATAACGACTTCTCATCTCCGAGACCTTTCGGGGAACAGTGGTCACCTTTGTGAAAGTCCTGCCGCTTCCTTTGACAGGTGGAACAAAACATCTGTGCATCCGAAACCCTGCAGCTCTGGGACGGAGATTGTCAACAGAACTTAAGAAATAACATAAATAAATGAAATAAAACACAAAAGAGAAAAGTGGAAGTATGACAACAGAACCTGTACCCTTCAAAATAAAAGGCTACGTTCATAATTTTGCAAAAACACACTGATGCATTGAGGGATTTTGTCTCTTGTGTCTCCGTTGGGATCTTGACACAAAACGGCAATGTGTGAATTTGACATAAAGAAGTATTCTATGATTTAAAGTTTTAAAAAAAAGATGTTACGATTAAAACAGAATCGCCTTGTCATCACAAGATGGAAACAGGAATAATCCACATGAGCGTGTAGCGTTCATAAAACCCGTCTTGTTTCTGCAAACGGAGAATTTTTAAGCACCACGGCACCTATATAGGGGGAGGCGGACCTGAAACTTCTATTTTTGCTGTGTTTCAATCTTTATTTACTCTCAACAAGTAACATATATACTAATATGTACACATCTGAACAAAAGGTCACATGGGTTGCCTTTATTACAACACCAACATGATTCAAATAGCCCTAGTGGTTGCAGAGATACACCCTGTTTCGTTTGGGTATGTTATTTCGAGCAGAATCCAGAAAAATACCTCGTTTTTTATTAAGAGAAGTCTGGATTCAAAACAATAAAACTCATATTTATGTGATGACACGTGCATGATGGAGTCAAAGCTGCCGCGTCGGCGTGAGGCGTGAAGGAGGACGAGGCTCTGAAGGTTTCATCGGATGATAAAACCACACCTGACGTTGGTTTAAGTCCTGTGTCGCTTTGTTTTTGTTGTTTTCATTCACAACGTTCACCAAATGTGTCAAACGGGAACGTTTCCCCGGGAGTGTGCGGTTCAGTGTGAAGGAGGCGGCGTCGGATAAAGACGTGTAGGAACTCGCTCTGGAGGAAGAACGCTCCGTCTCACTCATCTGTTCTTTCTAAAAAAGCACTTTCTCTGTTTGGAGGTCGACAGCTGAAGAAAAGACGGCGCCCGCGGGTTAAAAACAGTCAAAGACGTGCCAACACTCGTGGACAAATGCAAACTTTACCCTTTTTCTCTGCATCTGTCCAAACACGCCATCCTATTCAGACGCTCCGTCTTTAAGGACGCCGGCAAGCAGCCAAGAGACACAACACCCAACCTCAAAAACCCCAAAATGTTCCCTCAAGGCGTGGAATTCATCTCTGCTTCTTCCTCCTGTGTCTGAGCGTATAACTGCTGCACAGGTTGCCAGAAGTTTCATGTCCATCACATTACATTTCAGTACAAACTCAGAACAACAAGAATCAAGAAAGTACAATTTCTTCAATAAAGTCAAACTACAAAGTGCTATCAAGTGCTACTAAGGTGCTACTTTCCTTATTCAAGGTGTAGTTGAAAGAGTTTTTAGTTCGAGGTGGAAGATGTAGAGACTTCCTGATGTCAATGGGGAGCTCATTCCACCGTTGAGGAGCCAGGACAGCAAACAGTCGTGACTTTGTTGAGTGTTTAGCTCGCAGTGACGGAGCTACAAGCCGATTGGCTGAAGCCGATCGGAGTGAACAAGAAGACGTATTGATTCATTGTTAACCGAGGTGCAAGGATTCCAACTATTTCCGGCTCTGTTTTTATAAATCGTGCCATCCCCGCTGGAGGAGAAGCTCAACAGCAACAAGAGATGCAGACTTCTTGATATCAGATGCAAAACAACGTGAAGGAAACGGGGCGAACGCCGTGACGGTAGGACCTTTGATCGCCGGACCTTTGATCGTCCCGGTCAAGACACTTTAACTTAACCTCGACCAGACAAAACGTCCTTTGATGTCGGGGAGGACGGAGATTCTCTTCTGGATGTCTGGGGTTCAAACAGCTGACTTCACGGAGATAAGCAATGGAGGACGAGGGAGGAAGAGCGACGTCTCGCTCCATCGTGGAACAAAGAAGCCCTCATTGAGTCCTGCAGACGAGACGAGATGGAGGAGGAGGAGACCCGACAATGGACGCTCAGACATCAGACATCAGATGGAGAGGAGAGATAAGACCGATACGGGACTCGTCTCTTTTATGTGAAAACCAAAGGAGTGTTTCCCGTGTGACAAGATGAAGAAGAGCCGAGCGTGTAAACTTAACAAACGATGAGCTTTTGTGTAAAAGAAGAGTACGATTACATTGATCACAATTTCCCAAATGAACTAAACTTGTTAAGACGGACTAGATGTTCGCTGCAGTCTCACATAAAATCACGCAAAAGACTTAAACAACCATGTTTACATCTGCAAAAAGCTCAAATTATGGTATTGGTCTCACAAATACAAAACACAGTTCTGCCCGGGCTCTAATTGATCATAATATAATTAAAAAATATATACATTTTGTGTACTTGTTTCTATGATGGACACAAAGGAAAGGACAATATACCAGCAGGTATACGTATCATACAAACAGCCCTTATTAGGAGTTCAGCTTGGCTCCGCCCCTTTTCAGCCCTCCATATTCACACATCAGGTTACATAACCGTAAATGTGTGTGTTTGTAAAGCCGGTGCGATCAGCTGCTGTGCTCTCGCTCTGGTTTACGCTCCAGAATGAGACTTTTACCTCCGAACCCACAAACAGCCGGAGGGAACGCTCAACACGAGCTGCCGAAAACAAAGAGGACAGTGAGGCCTTTTGTTTGGGAGCCGGAGAGCGTCCATTAGTCTGAGAGAGAGTTGTGTTACACGTTGTGTTACACGTTGTGTTACATGTTGTGTGCAGACGCTTCAGCTCGTCTTCTTTTCATTGATTCCTGTTATTATCAAATACTGATTATTCTCTTTTTATCGGAGTACATAAAGATGAATTGTAATATTGTATTTTCAGCAGATTGTCCCAGACAGACAATGTTGTTTGAGGTGTTTTGTGTTCTTTTTTGTGCCAACATTTTTAATATTTTCGCCATAAACAAGTTGAACATTGTCAGTTTTATGCAGGCTTTGATTTTTTTTTTGTCTCAGTATTTGCTGATTGGTCGTTGTGACTAGAAGGGGCGTCGTCCAAACTACATGCATTCTTATGCCGTGAAATACTACAACACAATGCCACTTCTACTAATTCAGTTGCAAATTTAAAAGCAAGTAAATCAGAAGTCAGATACACTTACAATACCAAACAGTTTAAAAAAAAATCTATTTTTAGCATCTCGGAGTTCCTCAGGGAACCTTCTGAGGACCCCGTTGCAAACTAAACACTCAATTATTTCACCTTTTAAAGACACTACTTCTGATTTCAGATTGTGCAAAACGTGCCGCACACAAAGGATATTGTACGCCGCTGTGTTTTTGGAGTTGAATAAAAACACAGCAAAGCAAACGTAACCAGATCAAAGTTCATGTCATGTGACTTCGTAATAGTTTGTTTGAACGTGACGAGACGGGATTTAAATAACGAGACACTTTGTCCGTCTCTTTGTCTCCACAGACTTTGAAGATGAGGATGTGGATCGTCTTCCTCTTGTGCCTGGCTGGCCACGCCATGGCCGCTCCTGTAAGTGATACTGTGTGTGTGTGTGTGTGTGTGTGTGTATGTATGTGTGTGTGTGTGTGTGTGTGTGTGTGTGTGTGTGTGTGTGTGTCTTCATGAGCATGTTCTTTGTTGGCTTTCCTGAGTGTCGTCTCCTTTCTCCTTTCCTCTGTGATTATCAGTTCACGTGTGAGTTTCCCTGCGTGTTTTCCTGTGCAGTTCCTGAGTGTGTGTGTGTGAGTGTGTGTGTGTGTGTGTGTGTGTGTGTGTGTTCTTGCTCCCCCGAGTGTTCATGTGCACGACTATTCAAAGTGTTTCCGTGTGGGTGAAGTCATTGTCTGCTTCTGACTCTTTGCTTCAGCCATGATTTATTTTTTTTCCCACAAAAGTGCGTTCACGTGCAAAGTAATAATGTTTAATGTGTGTGTGTGTGTGTGTGTGTGTGTGTGTGTGTGTGTGTGTGTGTGTGTGTGTGTGTGTGTGTGTGTGTGTGTTCCAGACTGAGGAGGTGCCCATCGAGGAAGAGCTGGTAACCGAGGAGATGGTTGTTGAGGTCAGTCCAGATGTTTTTTGTTTTCTCCTCAGAAGCTGAAATTATACAAACTAAACGACTGAAACATGAAACTTCTCCTCGGTGGATTTCTTACAAAAGGACAATTATTTATTGTTTTGCATAAGCAGCCTGAAAGGTTACGTTTAAAACATGCAGATGAGGTCGTGATCTTCTCCAACATAATAAATAGCAGAGCTGTGTTATATGTTTATAAAGTCCCGCCCCCTTCCGGTGTCCCTCATTGGCAGTTACTGGAGAAAAGAAACACGTACCCTTTTAAAATGTGCCATGAATTGCACACATTATGTGTGTGAATTAAAAAAAAAAATGCATTTTTGCACGTGAAGAAAGTTTCTGTTTTGTCTCATCCCGTGCAATGTTTTTTTTTTTTTTTGCACGTCAATATGTTTTATTCACATTTTCATATTGTTTGATGTTTTCAAATAAAAGAACTTATGGCACAATTCAAACGGGACCAAAATAAGTATATAAGTCTCTCACCAGTGAACTTCTGTTTTTCTAAACAAAGTCCCATGTTGTTGCCCCAGAAGGGGGCGGGGCTTCGCTTGTTTTGGGGAAACTCGACCCAAATACTTTGGCTCCCGTCTGAGTGGGACTTGGCAGCCGAGATGCTTCCTGAGCAGCTGCTGGGGAGAGGATCTCTGCTGGTCTCTGTAGAGACGGGGAGACTAGTGGAAATAAAACTGAACCGACTGGAATCAATGATGATGCATTGATATGTAATCTGCTCACAGAGGCCTTTAGTTATCCATCCTCCATGTTTGATAAGTTGGGAAAAGTCACGTCTACTTTTGAGTTTTTTTCCTTTCTTGTTTCATTCAAAGAAATCCAAAATCATTTTCATTTCCTTCAGATCTTTCTTGTTTTTTTTGTGCCTTTTTATTCAGAGAAAAACTGCAGATTTTCATCAATATTATGCACATGAAGAAGTGAAAATCAGCAGTTTTTTTCTGCATAAAAAGGCACAAAAAAATCAAGAAAAATCGGAAGGAAATTAACAGGATGTTGTTCGGCATTTCGTTATTTATTATTCACATTGTGACCCTTCATATTTTAATTTGGACTCGTTTTTTGGGGTCCCGACGTCCAGATGGAAACAATCTGAGCAGATCTAAAGTTGAACAAAGATAAATCTGTGACCGCTGGAAACCTTTTCTCTAAACTCTAAACACTAAACTCATCAGTTATACCTCTGAAGGTTTTTGACAAATCTTTTCCAACAAACAAAGATGGATGAAAACACGAAATCCTCCTGGATTGAAAAAGAAACGCGCAACACGAAACCTCTAAAATGTTCCAAACTGTCTACGTGTGAAGGTTTTATCCGTTTCCAGCTCCCAGCGCTCCCACAGCTCCCAGCGCTCCCACAGCTGGTAATTGTAGTGACAGGAAGCCGTTACGTTCCTCGCGGCTCCACCGCATGCGGACCCGGCTGCTTGTTGTTGTTGGATAAAGACTCTGTTTGGCCCTCGGGGGAGGAACCTCCTTCAGCGGTGCCGTTTGAGAAACTTTGAGGAAAAGCAGGAGTATTCAGGCGGTTTGACTTTAAGTGGACGTCGTGCAGAAAAAATAATCACGTGAAAGAGCGAATCCAGAGAAAAGGTTGTCGCCCCAGGAAGCCGTCGGGTTCTCTCCGCGCTCTAATGGCTCGGTGTTAGAATTCCTCGTGAAGCTTCGAGCGGCTCACGGTCCGACCTTTGACCTCTGCTGTTCCCAGGAGCCCGAGGTGGGGGCCAACCCCGTGCAGATCGAGATCGGAGAGTTCGACGAGGCCATCGACGTCGTCGAGGAAGAAGTTTTCGCTGAGAGTAAGTTCCCAAAAGCACACAGACACTTTGGATGACGTCATCAATAAACGTCAGGCTCGTGAGATAAAGGTGAACGTTTAAATACGTGGATTTAAATGTTAAAGTCACGTGACCTCGTCGGTCCAGAGACTGAGACGCTCTCCGTGACTCCAGGTGCTGCGTTCAGTGAAGACCTCAGGATGGATCAAACATCCCATAATAACAGACCGGCTGTAATGACAGGTTCCGGCTGCTTTAAGTAGCGGCTCGGCCCGGCGGCAGGAAGCCGAGGTTTAGCTCCGCCTCCTTCACGGCAAATACCACAAGTTAAATAAAAGTACTGCATTTAAATTATAAATGTATCGAGTTCATACAATCGAGTGGAATGGAATTTAATTTATGATGCAAACATGGAGAAACACATATTTATTTTTTAAACCAACAACGACTTCGGAAAATATGCTTTTGTTGTATTTTGGGTGAACTGAGCTAAATAACACCCAAAATGTTGCAACATCACATTAATGCTTCAACAAATACTAAACAGTCAGAGAAATGTAATAAGAAAATTAAAAAGTAGGACGATTATTTTATATTGCTTTCAGTAAACAATGTGGAAATATAAAAAATAAAAAAAATGAATAAATTAGTTTTTAACCAATTATGGCTCAAATACTGTAACTTCAACTTGTAGCTTTATTATTATTATTATTATTATTATTATAATTATTGTCCATTAATGCCATATTTGGGTACTAAAATGCCCACTTTTGAAGAGGTAAAGGTTTGATGTCTGGGGACCCAACAATATAAAATTTCTGGTCAAATGTTTCTTAAAATTAAATAAAAAAACTCTTTTATTTTGTATTTAAACACAATATGAAGTACTGTCTTTACTCAGACACTAAATCACAGCTCCGCTCCGTCCAACAGTTTGGTTTGCATTCTTCCCAGCATTGTCAGGGTTGTAATTTTCTTTTTTATCCAAACAAGCAGCGATAAAAAACAGGCACACACTTGCTTAATAATCCTCCGGCAGATTAACTACTTCATTGGCGTTGTCTTCTGGCAGAAACGCTGGACAGTGGAGTCACTTCCTGAGAAATAAGCATCTGTAATGTTTGTTGTCCCGTCCAGATCCCTGCCTGAACCACCACTGCAAGAAGGGCAAAGTGTGTGAGGTCGACGAGGCCAACACCCCCATGTGTGTGTGCCAGGACGCCACCACCTGCCCGGCCGCCGAGGGAGAGTTCGAGCACGTGAGTTCGTTCTTTAAACTGTAAAATCCGTATTTATCCGGCGGCTGTGAACTCACCACCGAGGACCGGCCTCCACGTTAACGTCACGCAGAACCTCATCGTCTGATGACGTCACGCTGTAGCCGCGACGACTCACCCGTCTGCGTTTCCCCTCTCAGGTTTGCGGCACCGACAACAAGACCTTCGACACCTCTTGCCACTTCTTTGCCACCAAGTGCGCCCTGGAGGGAACCAAGAAGGGCCACAAGCTGCACCTGGACTACATCGGAGCCTGCAAACGTGAGCTGCCCCTCTCTGGTCCAGAGACGTTACAGCCAGGGCTTCATGTGTTAAAGCTGCATTATCTCTCCTCACCACCAGGGGCGACTCCCCTGGTTGTATAGAAGTCTATGCTTCATATGTTAAAGCTGCATTATCTCTACTCACCACCAGGGGTGACTCCTCTGGTTGTATAGAAGTCTATGCTTCATGTGTTAAAGCTGCATTATCTCTCCTGACCACCAGGGGCGACTCCCCTGGTTGTATAGAAGTCTATGCTTCATGTGTTGAAGCTGCATTCTCTCTACTCACCACCAGGGGCGACTCCCCTGGTTGTATAGAAGTCTATGCTTCATGTGTTAAAGCTGCATTATCTCTCCTCACCACCAGGGGCGACTCCCCTGGTTGTATAGAAGTCTATGCTTCATGTGTTAAAGCTGCATTCTCTCTACTCACCACCAGGGGCGACTCCTCTGGTTGTATAGAAGTCTATGCTTCATATGTTAAAGCTGCATTATCTCTACTCACCACCAGGGGTGACTTCTCTGGTTGTATAGAAGTCTATGCTTCATGTGTTAAAGCTGAATTATCTCTCCTGACCACCAGGGGTGACTCCTCTGGTTGTATAGAAGTCTATGCTTCATGTGTTAAACCTGCACTATCTCTCCTCACCACCAGGGGCTGACTCATCTGGTTGTATAGAAGTATATGCTTCATGTGTTAAACCTGCACTATCTCTCCTCACCATCAGGGGGCGACTCCTCTGGTTGTATAGAAGTATATGCTTCATGTGTTAAACCTGCACTATCTCTCCTCACCATCAGGGGGCGACTCCTCTGCTTGTATAGAAGTCTATGCTTCATGTGTTAAACATGCATTCTCTATACTCACCACCAGGGGGCGACTCCTCTGGTTGTATAGAAGTCTATGCTTCATGTGCTAAAGCTGCATTCTCTCTCCTGACCACCAGGGGGTGACTCCTCTGGTTGTATAGAAGTCTATATAAATGACTCTACTTCTCTCTTGATTTATTCTCTCAGTAAACATTGTAAACATGAGTTTATGTCTCTAGTATCAAGTCTTCTTCTATACAGCCCGATGTTAAACAGTCTGCTCCACCTTCTCGTGCCACGATTGCAAAAGAAACTTTAGGACGGTTCTGGCTGTTATGAGTCATCGAGTAAATTACTCTTCAGAGATAATTTTTCCTTCCCACTGGACACGCCCGACTCACAGCTGTGGGGGGAAATACCTCTTTAAATCCACTGAGACAGAAAAATATGCTTCTCAGTTTGCATTTAAGATTTAAACAAGTTTGGATTTGTCGGAGAATGTGACCGACGCAGAAATTAAACGACGACTATATTTAAAATATAAAGACAGACGGTAGTCAAATCTTAACAATACAGATTAAGTGCTACTCCACCAATATACAAATAAAGTTTTAGAAGGTGGATAGAATACGAGAACTCTTAAAAAAAACTAAAATCTATCATTCGTTTCCAGTATTGAGGATAAATACACGTCATCCTTGCATCACTCTATTTTTAACCTTAGCTGGAAGTTTATCTCATTATCTCCAGTTGCAGTTTATGGACGTTGTCCTCTGTGATTTTCTTTGACTTCATGCGGTCGCGGTTGTTTGTTCGCCGTTGAGGCTTCAGGAGTGTTTAGCTTAGCTTAGCTTAGCTCGTCTTTGTGCTAAGCTAAGAAGCTTCAGCTCAGCGCTCTGAAGGCTCAGATTGTGTCATGTCTGGGCCTGAAGGCTGCATTTCTTCCACTGTTTAAACACACACACACACACACACACACACACACACACACACACACACACACACACACACACACATACACACACACACACACACACACACACACAGTTTGAGGAAATGAGTCACGGCTGAAAGGCTCAAATGGAGATCACGGTGCTGCTCAGTATTATTAATATCATCAGTCAGCAGAGAGAATGCAGCGTTAACACATGAGGCATAGACTTCTATACAACCAGAGGAGTCACCCCCTGGTGGTCAGGAGAGAGAATGCAGCTTTAACACATGAGGCATAGACTTCTATACAACCAGAGGAGTCTCCCCCTGGTGGTCAGGAGAGAGAATGCAGCTTTAACACATGAAGCATAGACTTCTATACAACCAGAGGAGTCTCCCCCTGGTGGTCAGGAGAGAGAATGCAGCTTTAACACATGAAGCATATACTTCTATACAACCAGAGGAGTCTCCCCCTGGTGGTCAGGAGAGAGAATGCAGCTTTAACACATGAAGCATATACTTCTATACAACCAGAGGAGTCACCCCCTTGTGGTCAGGAGAGAGAATGCAGCTTTAACACATGAAGCATAGACTTCTATACAACCAGAGGAGTCTCCCCCTGGTGGTCAGGAGAGAGAATGCAGCTTTAACACATGAAGCATATACTTCTATACAACCAGAGGAGTCTCCCCCTGGTGGTCAGGAGAGAGAATGCAGCTTTAACACATGAAGCATATACTTCTATACAACCAGAGGAGTCGCCCCCTGGTGGTCAGGAGAGAGAATGCAGCTTTAACACATGAAGCATATACTTCTATACAATCAGAGGAGTCACCCTCAGGTGGTCAGGAGAGAGAATGCAGCTTTAACACATGAAGCATATACTTCTATACAACCAGAGGAGTTGCCCCCTGGTGGTCAGGAGAGAGAATGCAGCTTTAACACATGAAGCATAGACTTCTATACAACCAGAGGAGTCTCCCCCTGGTGGTCAGGAGAGAGAATGCAGCTTTAACACATGAAGCATAGACTTCTATACAACCAGAGGAGTCTCCCCCTGGTGGTCAGGAGAGAGAATGCAGCTTTAACACATGAAGCATATACTTCTATACAACCAGAGGAGTCTCCCCTGGTGGTCAGGAGAGAGAATGCAGCTTTAACACATGAAGCATATACTTCTATACAACCAGAGGAGTCACCCCCTTGTGGTCAGGAGAGAGAATGCAGCTTTAACACATGAAGCATATACTTCTATACAACCAGAGGAGTCACCCCCTGGTGGTCAGGAGAGAGAATGCAGCTTTAACACATGAAGCATAGACTTCTATACAACCAGAGGAGTCTCCCCCTGGTGGTCAGGAGAGAGAATGCAGCTTTAACACATGAAGCATATACTTCTATACAACCAGAGGAGTCTCCCCCTGGTGGTCAGGAGAGAGAATGCAGCTTTAACACATGAAGCATATACTTCTATACAACCAGAGGAGTCACCCCCTTGTGGTCAGGAGAGAGAATGCAGCTTTAACACATGAAGCATAGACTTCTATACAACCAGAGGAGTCACCCCCTGGTGGTCAGGAGAGAGAATGCAGCTTTAACACATGAAGCATAGACTTCTATACAACCAGAGGAGTCGCCCCCTGGTGGTCAGGAGAGAGAATGCAGCGTTAACACATGAGGCATAGACTTCTATACAACCAGAGGAGTCACCCCCTGGTGGTCAGGAGAGAGAATGCAGCTTTAACACATGAGGCATAGACTTCTATACAACCAGAGGAGTCGCCCCCTGGTGGTCAGGAGAGAGAATGCAGCTTTAACACATGAAGCATATACTTCTATACAACCAGAGGAGTCTCCCCCTGGTGGTCAGGAGAGAGAATGCAGCTTTAACACATGAAGCATATACTTCTATACAACCAGAGGAGTCACCCCCTTGTGGTCAGGAGAGAGAATGCAGCTTTAACACATGAAGCATAGACTTCTATACAACCAGAGGAGTCACCCCCTGGTGGTCAGGAGAGAGAATGCAGCTTTAACACATGAAGCATAGACTTCTATACAACCAGAGGAGTCTCCCCCTGGTGGTCAGGAGAGAGAATGCAGCTTTAACACATGAAGCATATACTTCTATACAACCAGAGGAGTCACCCCCTTGTGGTCAGGAGAGAGAATGCAGCTTTAACACATGAAGCATAGACTTCTATACAACCAGAGGAGTCTCCCCCTGGTGGTCAGGAGAGAGAATGCAGCTTTAACACATGAATCAAAGCGCTCCTCGGTTGAGTTATGAATCCCACGTCGTGTTTCCTGCCCTCAGACATCGAGGCCTGCCTGGACAGCGAGCTGACCGAGTTCCCCCTCCGCATGAGGGACTGGCTGAAGAACGTCCTGGTGACTCTGTACGAGCGCGACGAGGACAACAACCTGCTGAACGAGAAGCAGAAGCTCAGGGTGAGAACGCCACTCAAGTTAAAATCAAAGGAATATGGATGTAATAATGCACAGGACTACTTTTGTCTTCTTCTTCTACGAGGTGGAAGTGTAGCAACAGTGTAAAATGTGATTTTTAAACATCAAATGCGGGTTAAAAAACAATACAATACCGAGAAAACATCTATCCAATGCAGATCACGTGGTTTTATCAAGTGTTTTAGGTCCTCGTGGCACTTTAAATGGACCTTAATGTACTGTATTTGCTGAGAGGATATCGTGGGTGGAGGGCTCGTCATAATCAAAGGTGCTTGTGACGTTTCAGGTGAAGAAGATCTTTGAGAACGAGAAGAGGCTGCAGGCCGGCGAACACTCTCTGGACCTGCTGGCTCACGACTTCGAGAAGAACTACAACATGTACATCTTCCCCGTGCACTGGCAGTTCGGCCAGCTGGACCAGCACCCCGTGGACGGGTACGTACCGGCGGAGGGGAGGAGGCCGGGCCGGGCCGCCTCGTAGGCGACTAGTCAGTTTTTATGGAAGTCAAATAGCTTATTTATGAGGAATTTATGAACGCATTTCTGGAAAAACACAAGATTTAAAATGGTGCTTTAAACGATGTGTTAGCTGACGAAGGATTTCTTTGGTCTTTGGTCACTTTGGAAAAAGACTCTGCCAGTCAGCACACAGTGAACTATAATCACCGCGTAGCTCAGGCGGCGGTGGAGCTCGAGGCCGACCGGTTTCCCGCCACAGCTTCCTGATGGATCCCACAGCCGGCGCTCGCTTCAGAGCCGCTCCCTTAAAGGACGACGATGTGGCTGCAGGACTCTTGATGCACCGCCATGCTTTAGGTCTTAATCTTTCTAAAAAGGTGCACTATTAGTCTGTGGGTTGTTTTTACGGCACCGAACAATCCTTTTTTTTTAACTCGGGAACTCTCGAGGAGTCCTTTTTGATCCACCTTGCTCATACTCATGCTGGATGTTCATAGTCATTATCAAAATATCTTTTAAAAGTGATTTTTTTTTTGCAGATATATATTTTTTCCCCAAGACTATTGGAATTAATTTGGGGTTCCTACGACTACTCAAACATAGGGGAAAAGAGGACTCGACAGTTTTCAACAGTTTAAGAAAAGAAGGAGTTTGTAGAAACATATTTTCTGTGAAAGCAGACAGGATGTGGATGAATCTGCACAAAAAAAAGTACCTTCCTGTTCCTTCATGAGACAAACGTCGCTCTTCCTGTTTTCTCGTATTTCAAATCAATTTTCTCACGATTTCGAACTTTCGTCGAACATACACCAGAGCGGCGGTGAAGTGCGCGACGTCTGAAAGAAATCTTGGCGAGCCGCGGCCATTTTGTATTCTGCGGTTGGAGAAAGTTAAACTTTTTAGCGGCCGAAGTGCGGACGGAGAACTCCCACAGCCAATCAGAAACCAGTCCAGAAAGAAAAGTCTGCAGAAAGATGTAATACATGTGGTGACAATGAGATAACTACAACGTAAACACAGTAATGGATGTACATGTATAGTAAAAGTGTGTTTATTTGTAATCCTTAACGCATCATTGCGTGCACCAGGTACCTGACCCACACGGAGATCTCCCCCCTGCGCGCCCCGCTCATTCCCATGGAGCATTGCACCAACCGCTTCTTTGAGCAGTGCGACGCAGACAACGACAAATACATCGCCCTGGACGAGTGGGCCAACTGCTTCGGCCTCAAGGAGCGTGAGTATCCTCCTTAGTATCCTCCTGAGTTTCTATAGTATCCAGCTGAGTATCTATAGTATCCACCTGAGTACCTATAGTATCCACCTTAGTACCTATAGTATCCACCTGAGTACCTATAGTATCCACCTTAGTACCTATAGTATCCAGCTGAGTACCTATAGTATCCACCTGAGTACCTATAGTATCCACCTGAGTACCTATAGTATCCACCTTAGTATCTATAGTATCCAGCTGAGTATCTATAGTATCCACCTGAGTACCTATAGTATCCAGCTGAGTACCTATAGTATCCACCTGAGTATCTATAGTATCCACCTGAGTACCTATAGTATCCACCTTAGTACCTATAGTATCCACCTGAGTACCTATAGTATCCACCTTAGTACCTATAGTATCCACCTTAGTACCTATAGTATCCACCTGAGTATCTATAGTATCCACCTGAGTACCTATAGTATCCAGCTGAGTACCTATAGTATCCACCTGAGTATCTATAGTATCCACCTGAGTACCTATAGTATCCACCTTAGTACCTATAGTATCCAGCTGAGTACCTATAGTATCCACCTGAGTATCTATAGTATCCACCTGAGTACCTATAGTATCCACCTTAGTACCTATAGTATCCACCTTAGTACCTATAGTATCCAGCTGAGTACCTATAGTATCCACCTGAGTACCTATAGTATCCACCTGAGTACCTATAGTATCCACCTGAGTACCTATAGTATCCACCTGAGTACCTATAGTATCCAGCTGAGTATCTATAGTATCCACCTGAGTATCTATAGTATCCACCTGAGTACCTATAGTATCCACCTGAGTACCTATAGTATCCACCTGAGTACCTATAGTATCCACCTTAGTACCTATAGTATCCACCTGAGTACCTATAGTATCCACCTGAGTACCTATAGTATCCAGCTGAGTACCTATAGTATCCACCTGAGTATCTATAGTATCCACCTGAGTACCTATAGTATCCACCTTAGTACCTATAGTATCCACCTTAGTACCTATAGTATCCAGCTGAGTACCTATAGTATCCACCTGAGTACCTATAGTATCCACCTGAGTACCTATAGTATCCACCTGAGTACCTATAGTATCCACCTGAGTATCTATAGTATCCACCTGAGTACCTATAGTATCCAGCTGAGTACCTATAGTATCCACCTGAGTACCTATAGTATCCACCTGAGTACCTATAGTATCCACCTTAGTATCTATAGTATCCAGCTGAGTATCTATAGTATCCACCTGAGTACCTATAGTATCCAGCTGAGTATATATAGTATCCACCTGAGTATCTATAGTATCCACCTTAGTATCTATAGTATCCAGCTGAGTATCTATAGTATCCACCTGAGTACCTATAGTATCCAGCTGAGTATCTATAGTATCCACCTGAGTATCTATAGTATCCACCTGAGTATCTATAGTATCCACCTGAGTACCTATAGTATCCAGCTGAGTATCTATAGTATCCACCTTAGTACTAGACTTTTTTTTAGGTCTAAACAATCATTTAGTGATTGACTGAACAATCACTAAATGATTGTTCAGTCCTAAAAAAAAGTCTAGAAAATGTCAGAAAAAAAGGTTTTAGATTGTTTTTTAGACTTGAGTAAATATCAAATTTACAATGTTCCCATGCTTGAATACTAATTTAAATTGTCATTATGTATGACATGCTTTAATTAAGTTGTTGAAACATGAATGAGCTCTGAACGTGCTGATGGGTGTGTGTTCTCGTGTGTTTGCAGAGGATGTGGACAACGACCTCATCATCTAAGCCGCCAGCTGTCTGACTCCTGGTCGCTTCTAACGGGACGAGGTGCTGATCCATAAGTTAATAAAAGAAGAAAAAAAATCACAGTAACGGTGCTAATTGCAAATTATTTTTTATTTAGTTTTGAATTAATGACCTTTCCTGCCTATACCACTAAAAAAAAATATATTAGAAAAGAGAAATGTGCACAGTCTGTACTAACATCTCTGGATTCTCTTGTCTGTTGAACACAAACACCCAGTAAAGAAAACTAAAGACCTCTGATGTAAATGTATGTTGTTGACAATATTATATATGTGTTATGGATTTGTTCAGGGCTTCAATTGGAGATCAAAAATTTAAGACAAAACTGTAAAGTCGAAAATAAAGTTTCTAAATAAATGCTCCCTCTGCTTGCTTCCTACAAAACAAACGGTTAGTTCGTGCACTCTTTTGGTGGTGGACTCTTTTTATTTTGTATTTTGAGTGTTGTTGTTTTTTTGCTTTAAGAGTTGTTCATTTTTATTTTCCACACAGATCCCGTGTCCCAGACGAGGACACGCGTGTACTGACATTTGAACCAATAAAGAGGATATATTGTGGGCATCTTTTACCCAGGGGAAAGTCTCGCAGGCTGAGAGTTTTTTCCTCCTAATCAACAACTCTTCCCATGAATAAAAGACTCTGAAAAGATCTCTGCATGCATTCATATCTTTCTAACGCCTCACTCTGAGCGTCACCTTCTCATCTCTCCTGGAGAAGCTCATCCTCTGCCGGTCACATGGTCGTACCGCCGCTCTGTGCAGTGAGATGTCCTTTATTGGTCAGAACTCAAACTTAATCTCAAACCTAAATTCTTGGTAAATGTTCAGTTTTTTCCAGTCAGCTGTCTGGATTAAAAAAAAGGAAAGTTTATCGTGTTGGAACCCAGATAATTAAAGATTGAGGTTCTCATAGAATGCAACATATCCTCAGTTCTTATCAAAAGTTACTTTTCACGTGCAGGGCAGAACCTGTTGAGGTTTAGAAGAAACACATTGTGCTTTGGGTTAAAACACGTTTATATATGAATATGGGAAATGCACAACGGCCTCCATACATAGACTTTGAATTGTGCTGAGATCTCGCCATCTTGGATTATGGCCGTAGACGTGTGGGGTAAGCTTCTATACAACCAGAGGAGAGAATGCAGCTGTAACACATGAAGCATAGACTTCTATACAACCAGTTAAGTTGGCCCCTGGTGGTCAGGAGAGAGAATGCAGCTTTAACATGTGAAGCATAGACTTCTATACAACCAGAGGAGTCACCCCCTGGTGGTCAGGAGAGAGAATGCAGCTTTAACACATGAACCATTTACTTCTATACAACCAGAGGAGTCACCCCCTGGTGGTCAGGTGAGAGAATGCAGCTTTAACACATGAAGCATAGGCTTCTATATAACCAGAGGAGTCGCCCCCTGGTGGTCAGGAGAGAGAATGCAGCTTTAACACGTGAAGCATATACTTCTATACAACCAGAGGAGTCTCCCCCTGGTGGTCAGGAGAGAGAATGCAGCTTTAACACGTGAAGCATAGACTTCTATACAACCAGAGGACTCGCCCCCTGGTTTCACTCGGCAGAATCAGTCAATCCCCATAAATCTCTATGTTAAAATGAACAACTTTACAGAATATTACAGTCCCCGCTTGTCATTGAACAATAATTAGTGAGCTTTTGGTGTTTCTTTCCTGTGATAAAGTGTGTAATCAGGCAGTAAGTGAAAGCGTCTTTGTGGATGTGCTGTAAGAACGTATACGAGTCATTTCAAACAAACCCAGAACACCATAAAACGAGCTGAAATAAGCTGCTATGGTTCCTCCTCCCTCAGTGGAATTAAATATAAAGTGCACACATGTATTTATATTCTGTTTGTTGAATATTTTAACTGTGTGGCTTTAAATCAGTGAAAAGCTGGAAATCTAAAATGTTTAAAATGTGTTTGCCTCGGCAACAATATTTATGACTTTCTTCTTAATTTAAAGAAAGCCACGACCTTTAGCCCGAACAACAAGGCCATGCAACAATACGAAGCCAACAACAACAACAACATTTGGGTCAAAGAAGCACTGCCTAGACTTCACAACACGCCTCCATGGCCCATCTGAGGGTTACATAAAGAGTTTGAGGCTCCGAGCTGCTCGCGGTCCCCTGGGAGACGAGCACCCTGTTACCATCCCCACCCGCTCATCCAGACTCCGGCGTCAAGAATGTGAAACAACAGGCGGGGCCACAGAGGCCCTCGTCCACAGAGGCCCCTCCTCCCCTCGGCCCCTCTCACCCACCCTGGGACCACAGAGGCCCCTCCTCCCCTCGGTCCCTCTCACCCACCCTGAGGCCACAGAGTCTTTTTTCTGCTTCTTTTCTGGGAAAAGCCGCTGCAACCTTTTATAAAAATGAACCTCAAACACACACACGGGACTTTGCTCCAGCTTGTTACACCTGCTCATCAAAAAAAAAAAAAAGTGCATGATTTTAAATATATATTCATGCATATAAAACACTTATTATGAACACATTTCTTGTTTCCTGAGTGGAATAAGCAGAAAGATATTTCACATCTCTTTGAAAAGCAAACCTACAAGCCTTTGCATTTGTGCTGATAAAACACGAAGAGTCTATGAACACAGATGTTTATTCCTAAAACTCACAACAGTATCAGAACAATGGCTTTAAAGATGATGTGAACAGTTATCATATGGTCCTGTATCGTAAACATTGTAAACTCAACATTAACATCAACATCAATAGCCCTTGCACCGCTTGTGTTGTTTAGTCACTGTAAATACTTATATACACTTTATATACACTGCACATACTTTGCATTTTTGCACTTCTTTGTTTAATTTCCTAAATTAATACGCTCTACTGTTGTCCTATATATTGAGTATTTTGCTATATCTATATAAAATACAGCATATTGTAATACATGTACAATGTACAGTCCCTCAAAAACTGGCCTCCATTGTTGTACACATCAGCAAACCTGAATCCTATTTATAGAGTTCACTAGTATTAGGTTGCAGGTGTTTTCACAGGTGCATTCTGGGAGCAGGTGATTGATAATTGAGTGTGCTTTAGTTGTTCCTGTATTGACCGCGTGTATTTGCAAAAAGTATATTTTTAGGATTTATGATCCAGGACCATTATTCATGCATCAGATGCTCTAAGGTCATTTACATATTTTTGGGAAACATGCAACATTAAATCGCAGTATCAACTGCAATGATATGGACTTTTAAGGAACGTTTTTACGCCATCACCTGTCTTTCAGAGAGTGTATCGGCTCATGGAACAGAAAAGCACGACTCACAGGTGAAGCTAAAACGCTTCATATTGTTAAATAACCCAACCAGGTGGTCGGTCTGAACAGGTAAACGCACCTGACACTGCCATTATATATATATATATATATATATATATATATATATATATATATATATATATATATATAAAGACAGAACCAACACGTGCAGGTATATGTAACACGTGACCAATCAGGGTAATGAGGAGCAGGTGAGCAAGTGGTCATGTGATGTGAATGGCGGGAAAAAAAGGGTAACTGCAGGTAGGGGCAGCAATGACGGGGAGAGATAGTGTGCGACACACAAAAAAGGGAGACAGAGCAGGTAACTGAAAGCATGTTGTGACCAAAACAACCCCTGAGATACGGAGTTTGTCCTCTTTGAGACGTCATTACAGTGAAACTGCACCATATTTGATGAGTCATCCGCTGTAATTAAATAATAAGTAAAGTTTTGTCGCCCCTAAGCGGGGAAGAGGCTCCGGTGCACCGCCTTAGCTGCTGCGAAGCTCCAACAAACAAACAACCGGCACGCCCCGGCCGACTAAACAATCGCACCTCCCGGCCGCTACTGTGACGCGATTGGCCCGGTCGAGAAACCCAAGGCGCCGACACAGCGATTCGGGATTGGCTGAGATTTTAAGAAGCCCCTCCCCTCTCTCTCTGTAGCGCTAAACCGATTGGCGGAGGAGTCGCACGGCTTCAATTTGATTGGCCAGACGTTTTGTAAGAGGCGGGATGTCACGTTCGGTTGCGGAGCTGAAACCGGTAACCGAGCACTCAAGCACGTTGCGAAGCCGCCGAGGTGATTCAAAGAAATCACTCCGTTTTCTAAATCGACGATTTATTTTTGATAGTCGGCCCACAGGTGAGTTGATACTTATTTCACAAACAATCACGTATTTCTGTTAAAAACAACAACTCGCAAACGGGGTTTCCCTGTGTCGTGGTCGGTAGATTAACTGGTGGGTCGCTTTTTTTTTTTTTTTTCACGGCTCCGTCTACATCCTGGTGAGGACGTTGATGGCCGGTAGCGCGGCGGTTATGTTGTAAATTAAACCATACGTGTGGCGGTGATGGACTTTAAAGTGCCGGCAGGTGATGAAGTAGTTGCAGTCGTGTTGAAACGTCGGGGTATAGCCATCGACATCCCGGGTCCGGTTTTCACTTTGGCCTTCCAGGATGTACCCACCGCCCATGTGGAGCCCACTCCAAGCTCCCATCCAGTCGTGACTCCCTCCCTTCGCGTCCTCTCTCCTTCACAATCTTGCTTTTTCTTTCTTTCTTCTCCACAATCTTCCCACCGGTCCCCCCGCAGGTTTCCCCCCCCCGGTATGAGCCCGTTAACCGGGTTAACTTGCCCATCACCGGGTGCTCAGAGTAGCCGGTAAGACACGTGTTGGGGCCTTTTGTCTGCCATGCCATGCTTTGCACTTTCTACACAAGCTGCTCCCTGCAGCCATGCCCTTATATGCACTTCATCTCTTCAAATAAACCTGGATGCATTCTAGCTCCTAACTCCCACCTCTCTCTCTGACCTGAGCCCAGCACACCTGCAGCTCCTTGGGCTTCTCCTCACAGGTGATTGGCTTAATAAGCCTGGTGGATCTGTGTGTGTGTGTGTGTGTGTGTGTGTGTGTTGAGGCAGTTTGCCAGAACAGATGGCTGGGTTGTGTGGACAGGTGTGGCAGACAGTCTGGTGGCTGGTTTTAGCCTCCTTACCATTGCTTACACTCCACTTTTAGCCCGTTACTGTTTGTTCTGCAGCGTTTCAGAGATAAATCTGGTGCTGTTCAGTCACATGTACATCAGGGGAAACTCACTAAAGCGCTAAATCTGCAGCTGTAATACTTATTTACACCGTAAAGATCTCCAGGTTGCAGAATACAACATCTTTGTGGCCGGAAAGATTTGCACCCTCGATTCCCAAAGTGAGATTGTAGCTTTCGGGTCTTTTGACGGGATAAAGAACATAGAACTTCACCATCCTTTTGTTTTTGTCGTTATTCCAGTCCCGTTTTTAGTATGAAGATCAGCCAGCAGGGACTTGAAGCTCTTAAATGTGCAATCCATCAACCCCGACAGGCCCGTGTGCAAACATTCATATAGGTGGAGGCACAGAGTCGCATTACCACGTAAAATAATAATAAATGTACAGGAAACTGAAGAATGTGGGTGGCCATAAACCGCCCGTCCCCGACGAAGGCGTTGCATCTGAATACACGGGTATATTTAGTGTTTAGATAGAGTCCACATGGGAGGGTGGGGGTCAGTGAAAGGAACAAAATGTCCTCATAAAGATGTGTGTCCAGTGCATGGTTATGGGCAAAAAGGCCTTTTTTTAAATGTAAATATCGTGACAACGATGTCTCGTCCAGCCAGAAGTCCCCAGCTTTAGTCTTCAGTCAGTAACTGACTCTGGATCAGCCGGAGTTGAAGGTTCCTGAATGATCCGGTCCACGTTTGAAGGTCAAATGGGACCCGACTGGTTGTTTTAGTCCACGCCCTCGATTTTTAAACCAACAAAAGCATGGAGTGCTTTTCTAAATGTGCATTACGGTTAATTTGAGCAGAGGAAATGACGTTAAAGTGCACCGGCTCCATCCACTCGGTACGGAAACAAACCGCCGGGTCGGTTCTCTGAGCGTCCGGTTCCTCGTCGGGCTCCGTCGGCTTCACGGATCGAAACGCGCCTCCTCACCGCGGGCGTTTTATTCAGAAGAATAAATGAAAACGTGGGAGTCTGGGTATTGTTGTGAAATCAGAGGTCGTGTGTCGTTCAAACCAGATTTACACTTCAAACCACGGCGACCGCCCTCCAGTCGGCGGATGATTCATCATCACGCAAATGTAATTTATTTATCGGCTTCTGTGAAATGCAAACTGAGGTGTGTGTGTGTGTGTGTGTGTGTGTGTGTGTGACATCTAGCAGCAAAGGCACAAAACACCGCCTGACATCAGAGCTCAAGACTTAACTTTTAAAAGCCCAAGAAATGCTAATGCCAACATGGCCGCCGTCCCTGAGCCTCTGGCCCTCCAGCTGACTAACAGTCATTTAACTATGAAGTGATCCGTTAATATCAGAAAATAATAAACGCTCCTTTACAATGAGCCAGAACGTCACAACGTTAAACATTTCAGGAGCTGGAAGCTGATTTCTTCCTTTTTCTGTTTAACGATCGTATCGCTTATCTAACTCTTCCTCCTCCTCCTCTTCCTCGCAGAGACTACCAGCTGACCAAAGAAATGGTGATGGAGAAGCCAAGTGCCCAGCTGGTCGGGCGAGAGTTTGTCCGACAGTATTACACGCTGCTGAACCAGGCGCCCGACTACCTGCACAGGTGAGGCGCTCGCCCGCGGGGTCAGAGGTCGCTGAATAAACGCGTATAAAATAAAATAAACTAACAACCCTTTTCTTCTCTTCTCTCAGGTTCTATGGAAAGAACTCGTCCTACGTTCACGGCGGCCTGGACAACAACGGCAAGCCGGTGGAGGCGGTTTACGGACAATCTGTGAGTGGAGCAGCAGATAAAAGCTTTTAGCTTTTTGTTTCCACTCTGAGGGTCGAAGGTCGTCTGTCTGCCGGCAAGAGCCTTAAAAAGCCGTTATGAGTAGATGAGAATATTCTTTTTATTTACAAGACTGTTTAATTTCTCTTTTTAAACTTTAAGTGAGAAACACTTTGAGTAAGAATGTAGAACTGAAAGCAGCTGCTGTGTATATTTATATTATCTCCACGATATGAGACCAGATATCGTCTTAGATTTTGAATATTATAAAATGACATCAGTGTCCTCTCCTGGTCTTCAAGGCTGGATTACAGTGAACTCGTCAGACTGTTCTAATATTAGTCATTAAATCCACATTACGGATGTTTATTCATCTTTAAATGTTTTATTAAAACACCAATAGTCGTATGGTTGTATTTGGTCCAAAATCTTGTGTATTTAATTTTTGCCGTAGTGAACAGTAATGTGATCAGAATATAAAAGCATGTTTTCTTTATTAAATGTCGCACTTAAAAAGCCTCAATTCTTTCATGTTGGGAAGAAAACCACTCGTATAAATCTAATCACGGCAGCTAGAAAAGAAAAGCCACCATTTTATATTCCAACATCACTCACGTCTAACGCTGGGCTGCTGCAGTTATTATTATTTTTACACGGGTATAAAATAGTTTTCTTAAAGTCTGGAGACATTATTTGGTTCAACATTTACAATAAAAGCAAATCAAACGGAGCGGAAACGTTAAAAAAAAGAATAAAATTCCAGTGAGGATTAAAGTGTTTTCATAATTTCTTCTGCAGGAGATCCACAAGCGGGTGATGGCTCTGAGTTTCCGTGACTGCCACACTAAGATCCGGCACGTGGACGCCCACGCCACCCTGACGGAGGGCGTGGTGGTGCAGGTGATGGGCGAGCTGTCCAACAACATGCAGCCCATGAGGAAGTTCATGCAGACCTTCGTGCTGGCGCCCGAGGTCCGTAGCCCCGCCCCCTTCCGTCAAACCAGTCGTGTGTGTGTGTGTGACGAAGACGTTTTTAATGCTCCGTGTCTTTCCTCCTTCAGGGCACCGTTGCAAACAAATTCTACGTCCACAACGACGTGTTCCGCTACCAGGACGAGGTGTTCGGGGACTCCGACTCGGAGCCTCCGGAAGGTGAGCTTCTGTCAGAGCTATTAACGGCGTTACGGGATTCTCCTTCATTCTCTAGAGCAGTGATTTTCAAGCACCTACAACCCAAAAAGTTACAAAATGTCACATTGTAGCATAACACAGCATGTATGCTAGGTCATTATTGCGCTACCTGCTGGCATGGAAGAGTATTTAATTACTAGACAGCCGCTCAACAACTAAATCATATTGTTTTGGACCGATTTAAGTGAAATTGGACATTTTCCCACGGCTCATTGCGCTCTAAAGAGTGAAGCTCAGCGTTGCTTTTCTTTGTCTCGACCGGCTTAAAGTAAAAGTGGATCTTTTATTTGTCGTCCTGAACACGTTAGTTGTGTTTTCAGAGTCTGAGGACGAGGTGGAGGAGATCGAGGAGAGGGTTCCCTCCCCTGACGTCGCCCAGGAGGAGTCCGCCTCCTTCTACGACCCGACGCCCTGGTATGTCGCCACCGCTTCACCTGCTTTCATGTTTTATGATGTTATAAAACATGATGCATGTCACACGTTCTTCAAGTCTGTGACCTCTGACCCTCGAGCTCAACATCTCTATCTGTGGCCTCGACTCCTCTATGGAAACGCCAACATGACTCAAACGTCTTTGTGCAAAATAACAGTTGGGATGCCAATTTTTTTTTATGAATTGGAAAACACTGGAATTTATATATCCAACATGTTTCTATGTTACAATGTTGTAAATAATGGCTTCATAGTTGCTTTGAGGAGCTCAGAATCAGGTTAAAGTAAACGTCTTTTTTTATTTTTATGTTGATGTTAAATGAGAAAAGTGTCTTGGGGTTCAGAGGTTAAAGTCTCCGCCTCGTACCGTCTTTAGTTCAGAGCCGACGGCTCCTGGTGACGAGGAGGAGGAGGAAGAGGAAGAGGCGGCGAGTCCAGAGCCGGAGGTCGAGTTGAAGGAGGTCGACGTCGTGGAGCTGAAGCCGGAGACGACGACGACGACGACGACGACGGAGACGCAGGCGGAAACAAACGCATCCGACGACCAGAAAGAGAAAAGCGCCGCCGCCGCCCCCACCGCAGAACCCACCGCCACGCCCGCAGAACCCACGCCCGCCGCGCCAGAGGAGAACCGGGTAGGTCTGAGCCGGCGGAACCAGAACCAGAACCTCACTGCGGTCCTCTTCAGAGGCCGGGTCTTTGTCCCGCGGCTCTAAGTGTCTCCTCTGTTTCTCCTCGCAGCCGTTCTCCTGGGCGTCCGTCACCAGTAAGAACCTCCCTCCCAGTGGGGCCGTCCCAGTCTCAGGAATCCCCCCGCACGTCGTCAAAGCCGCTCCCGCAGCACCGGTAGGTTTCTAACCAAAATCACACTATAAAAGGTCAAATCTGGTGTAAAAGCATTACGGCTTCTAGTAGCTCTCCAAAAACTAGCGTCTTCTTTTCGGAAACGTTCCCAGAGTAGAGATGAAGGCAGCGGGACACGAGCTTCCTCCTTTTACGATGATGAATCCCAGCTGCTGCTGTTGTTATAAAAGTTATATATATATGTGTGTGTGTGTGTGTGTGTGTTTTTTGTTCTCGCTTACTAAATAAAGTGCGTTGCCTCTTTCAGCCCAGAGCCGAGGTGAAGTCAGAGTCGCAGACAGCAACACAGAGACCGCAGAGGGACCAGAGGCCGAGGGAAACGAGGCCTGGAGGTCCGCCTCCGGTGCACAGAGGACCCAGACCAGGTACACACACACACACACACACACACACACACACACACACACACACACACACACACACACACACACACACACACACACACGTTTAACCCTTAGATGCATAAGTGGGTCAAAAATGACCCGGTGAGGTTGTTGTCTTGAAATATCTTCGTAATGAAATGTTTTTATCATTTCATATTCCAGGTATTCCTCAAAAAACATGGTTTTGATATAATAGCATTTACATTTTTAACTTACCTTTTATACATTTTAAGAAATTGTCGTTTTTGTATTACTACCCCAAGCTTCCATAAGTGGGTCAAAAATGACCCGCATGCATTTCCTATGGAATCCAATGGGAACCTTTGATTCTTATCAACTGTGGCTGTCAGGAATAAACTAACTGTGGACCACACAGACAAAAAATGGGATAAAAACACATTGATTCTAATACGGGTCATTTTTGACCCACTTATGGAAGAGTGTAGGGTCCAGTCACTCGTGCATCTAAGGGTTAAAATAGCTCAGATCCTGTCTCAAACATGACGTCATCCTAAGCGTCCCTCTCCGTTGTCCTTCAGTGCGGGAGGGCGAGCAGGGCGAGACCGAGGGTCGCCGGGTCGTCCGGTACCCCGACGCCCAGCAGCTCTTCGTGGGGAACGTCCCTCACGACGTGGACAAGACGGAACTCAAGGAGTTCTTTGAGCGTGAGTTGTGTGTTTTTTTTATTCTATTTTATTTAGAGTTTAAAAAAAATAGGAGATTCTTACGGTCATGGAATTTTAAAATGGTTATTTCCAGAACCTGGAAAAGTCCTTGAAGAAAATAAGATCGTAAATGTGTTATATTCATGTGTTCATGACGTTCATTTACGCCGAGTTTGAAATAATGAATATGCTTTTAAAAGAAAGACGCTCAGAATATAAGCAGGCATACATACAGGCATCTATATAAATGTTTATTCTTTTAATCAAACTATTGTCTCATTCATTTGTGTCATTTAAGGTTTACTGTATGCTTTGTATTCTCATTGTTAGTTTAAATACTACATTTACTCACTTTTTCATGTTCACACCCAGATTTCACTAAATGTTTGTAATGGAAATTTGTTTTAAAGTCATGAACCCCACTGGTCAACATGTGTATTACTGTTAACGCTCCGTCTCCAGAGTACGGCACGGTCCTGGAGCTGAGGATCAACAGCGGAGGGAAGCTTCCAAACTTTGGCTTCGTGGTGTTCGACGACTCTGAACCGGTCCAGAAGATCCTCAGCAACCGGGTGAGAGACGCCGCCGCTTGTGTGTTTGAGAAGAAAATAAATAAAGAGTTTTCACAAACAAAAAGTAACTTTCTATTTTTTATTTATTCCTCGTCTCCTCAGCCCATCAAGTTCCGAGGCGACGTCCGG
The DNA here is from genome assembly GCA_038501785.1 of Myoxocephalus aenaeus. Taxonomy (NCBI): domain Eukaryota; kingdom Metazoa; phylum Chordata; class Actinopteri; order Perciformes; family Cottidae; genus Myoxocephalus; species Myoxocephalus aenaeus. The sequence goes on from JBAMJR010000100.1 coordinate 4,367,964, forward strand.
CTGAACGTGGAGGAGAAGAAGACCCGGTCGGCCCGCGAGGGCGACAGGCGGGACATCCGGCCCCGCGGTCCAGGAGGCCCCGGCGGGCCCCGAGAGAGAATAGGAGGCGGCGGCGGTGGAGGAAGCGGCGGCGGCGGCGGCGGCGGACCCCGAGGCCCCCCCACCCGCGGAGGCATGGCACAGAAACCCAGCTTCGGCTCCGGGCGGGGCGCCGCGCCCAGCGAGGGCCGCTACGCCCCCCAGCAGCGCCAGTGAGGAACCGGCCGGCTCCCAACAACCCGTTAGATTAACCGAGTGGTTCTTTTATTGTTTCTCTTCCCTTTTTTTGTTTTTTACCGCAGCAGGAACCAATTAGACAAACGTTAAATATAACAGAAACCTTTTCTTTACGCTGCAGAACGAGTAGGATACAAGACACACACACACACTCACACACACTCTCACACACACACTCGTGTCCTGGTTCCTCCTCGTTCTCTCTTCTAGCCGTGGGCGTTCTAGTATTTCGGGGTTTCTGTGAGTAACTGACGCAGGTTTGGTTGAGAGCTTTCACGTCAAATCACCGCCAGCTCCTCCTGCTAAACACAACCATGAAGATGGCCGCCGCCGCCTCCTCCTCTTCCTCCTCCTCTTCCTCCACCTGCTGCTGTTTGTTTCCCTCTGAGGAATCCAGAATGTCACTCCTTTTTTTTTTATTTGTTGTTTTTTTTAAACCCATCTCTTCCTCCACCAACACATGTATTAACTGGACTTTCATTTTTTTTTTGGCTCATTTTTTTTTTTTTGTTCACGCTGAACTTTGAATTTATTAAGAAACAAAAGTCAAAACACGCAAACACATGAAATAAAAAGAAGGGGTAAATACTACTTGAATTGGGGATTAAAAAAACCCGGAGGCTAGGTTTTTTTTTTCGCGTTCTCTCTCCCTGTTTCTTAAAGGAACGTGTACTTTACTGCTTGGGCAATCCTGTGTATTGCTGCCACCGTTGTATCTGGCGATGGGTCTGTCTTCTCTTTTTATTCTACCAGGTCAAGAGCTGAACTGTAGTGTTTTTATTTGAGTACTGTTGGCTTAACGTGTGGATCTGAACGGAGCATGTATCAAATCCTGTCGGGCTTCTGCTACCAATGCACTTCATTCGTCATCATGTTTAAAGAAATGAGCTCACCTGCCGACGAGAGAACTAAATTAAAAGTGATTTACTGTTTTAAACCTGCTGGTCTGAGTTTGATCTTTTTAACTGACGATGAGATCTCTATAGGATGGAGAAACACTTGCAGTAGATAATCCTTACACATTATATATCAACACCTTATTATTCCAGTACATTTTAAATTATTTCTTTCACATATTTTATGTAATTTGTGGGTTATTTCTCACTTTTTCCCACTCGTTACACATTTTTTTTGACTTAACCTTTTTTAGATTTTGTTTTATCTTAACCCTTTAAAAACAGGGTGTGAAAATCCCCCTGCTCCTATTATCAGACAAAAAACAACAACATATTATCTCCGGAACCACATTGTTGTTTAACTTCATTTAAATTGCTACAATACCGCAACCCTTGTGAGAAGAGACATCTGGTGTAAAACATAATTAAAGTAACCGTGAAGTTTAAGTATTTACGTAAACTAAATTTTTGAACCGTACGACACAGTTTTTTGATTGAAAGTCCTTTTAACACCCAAATGCTGTGTTCTAGTATGAATTGTGGTGCATATTCCGATTCTTTAGGTCCTAATCTTTCCCAAAAGGTGTGTTATTAGTATGTGGGCTGTTGTTAGGGCTCCATAATACAGTTTGAAAAACTCGGTGACCGCTCAAGGAGGCATTTTTGGGAAATCTTGCTGGATGTTCATAGTTATGATCAAAATATCTTGTAAAAGTGATTTTTTTGCAGATATACATTTTTTTCCCAAGACTTTGCTGAACAAATACATACAATAAACACAAGTATTGGAATTAATTTGGGGTTCCTACGACGACTCAAACACAGGGAAAAAGCAAAAAAAGCCTAGAGCCGAAATTGGCTCTAACTGGGATAAAGTTAAGTAACTGACATTTTCATAATGTTCATTACATTTTTCACTCAGTCTTTACAATTAATGTGTATATATATATATATATTTTTTTTTTTTATATACAATTGGCTGTTTTTTAGACCGTTTTTAATCTCATTAACATAAAAGCGTGATATTTAGGCAGTGTCTAAGTCCATATGGGAGCCTGAGGAATTACTCGGTTTTAAGATTTTCTACAAATAAATACTTGGATGTATTTGCTTGTGCCGTTATGGCAAAACTACATTCTCATAACTTCTCATGTAACAAGTGGTCACGTTTCACATGTTTTCCTAGTTTATGCAGCTCTTTCTTTACTGAAGTCACCTGACCACGGATCCACCTGCTGACCTGTACTGGTTTGTTGCTGCTGGTTTTACTGGGACGCTCGAAGAGAACCGGAATCATGTAAATGCATGTTTGTTAAAACATTACCCTTAAATTAGTAAAATACAGTTAAATAGAAAAGATGCAGAAACACAAACCACTAAATGAAACGTAACTCTTAAGCAGTACTGGTACTCTGTGTTCTGTACACACCTCCAGGCGTCCTGCAGCAGATCTACAACCTTCCGCTCCTCGTTAGCATTCAGCGCTGACCGGCTGCAGGGTCGCTGCTCTGGAACCGACGCTGACCTTTGACCCCTCTGCGGAGGCAAGCCAAGAGAAAAGAGCGATTCCTCTCCGGGGGATCGATACGGAACCAGAAGAGAGAGAGAACCCGCTTCAATAAATCACGTGCCGGGTTTAACGCGAGGTTGTTTCTGCCGACGCTGCCGGATTACAGAGAGAAGTCGGGCCGCGTTCAGGAGCACTTCCTCCAGGCTGTAAAGTCCACATGTCGTCAGCTCATGGTGCGTAGCGGCATGTGCAGTAAACATCTCTCAGTAAATGTGGAAGTGACTTAGAACCTGCATTCTCTCTCCTGACCACCAGGGGGCGACTCCTCTGGTTGTATAGAAGTCTATGCTTCATGTGTTAAAGCTGCATTCTCTCTCCTGACCACCAGGGGGCGACTCCTCTGGTTGTATAGAAGTCTATGCTTCATGTGTTAAAGCTGCATTCTCTCTCCTGACCACCAGGGGAGACTCCTCTGGTTGTATAGAAGTCTATGCTTCATGTGTTAAAGCTGCATTCTCTCTCCTGACCACCAGGGGGCGACTCCTCTGGTTGTATAGAAGTCTATGCTTCATGTGTTAAAGCTGCATTCTCTCTCCTGACCACCAGGGGGCGACTCCTCTGGTTGTATAGAAGTCTATGCTTCATGTGTTAAAGCTGCATTCTCTCTCCTGACCACCAGGGGGTGACTCATCTGGTTGTATAGAAGTCTATGCTTCATGTGTTAAAGCTGCATTCTCTCTCCTGACCACCAGGGGGTGACTCCTCTGGTTGTATAGAAGTCAATGCTTCATGTGTTAAAGCTGCATTCTCTCTCCTGACCACCAGGGGGTGACTCCTCTGGTTGTATAGAAGTCTATATAAATGACTCTACTTCTCTCTTGATTTATTCCCTCAGTAAACATTGTAAACATGAGTTTATGTCTCAATCTCTAGTTTCAAGTCTTCTTCAATACAGCATGATGTTCATTTAGTAAATTATGGTCATTTAGAGTCAAACAGACCATAAAGCAGGAGACGCTTTAGGGGCGGGGCTACAAGGTGATTGACAGGTCTCTACCACAGCGTTGTCCGTGTTTTCGGCTTAGAACTGTTTTCACTTTGTGGAAGTTAATTGTACTATTTCGATCGCTTGAAAATGTCTTATTCATTGTACAGTTGTAATAATAATAACTTTATTTATACAGCACCTTTCAAAACAAATACGAATATACAAAGTGCTACACAATAAAAACATTTTAATTTTTGAAGGCAAATAAGATATCAGCAGAAAGATATGAGCAGTAAAACCTTTAAACTCAAGTCTAAAAGCACAGGTAGCAGTGAAGGCAGCAGGGACTGGAGAGACGTGGTCACTTCTCTTCTTCCAGTTAAAACCCCGGCAGCAGCCTCTGAATGTTTCTCCTGCTGATACCAGAATAAAGAGCACCGCAGGAGATAAAAGCATTAATGACTCTCTCTCTCTCTCTCTCTTACCTGATTTTACGGAGCTGAGCAAACGCAGGACGGCACAACTTTGGTCACACGAGTTTCGTGCCGAACATTATTAGAAAAGGTTCCCAGAGGTGAGATCTTTGACGCACAGTGGAGGAAGTGGAACCGGGTATCCATCCTCCGCGTAGCAATGAACCTCGACATTGTGTCGACGTATGACGTGTCACAGAGGTCACGTGTGACCGGTAAACAGGAGGGGACCCAGTATGGACCCCTGGGGGACGCCGCAGAAAGAGAGGAGCAGAGGAAAGCCACAAACCGAGGCGTCCGCTTTCTTCTCCAGTTGGATTTCCCTCAGACTTTTCCTCAGCTCTGTGCGACTAACATGTCCGTATATTACTTCATCATCCACCGGAAAAACTCCCGCCATTCCTGTGAAAACGTACGAGGTCGTGAGTCGCACGAGAAGGTGGCGTTCCACCGGACTTTCATCTGAGATCGACCTCTTTTTTTTAGCCTGAACTCACCTGTTTGTTTCCTTCTCTTTCGCTGTTGTTGTTCCATTATCAAGTTTGCAGCTGTGAGCTTGACGTGTGTGTGTGTGTGTGTGTGTGTGTGTGTGTGTGTGTGTGTGTGTGTGTGTGTGTGTGTGTGTGTGTGTGTGTTGACTTCCTCCACTCCACTGGCTTCCCTTGAACTCAGGATGAACTGAGGAGTGTGTTGGTGCGCGGCGATGATCACACTCAGTCTTAAAGAAACAGAGCGGATCCTCCGGCTACTCCATTCCAACTCAGTCGCCACGTCTAACGGCGGCGGCGGCGAAAGGTTTGCGGTTCCAACCCTGTCTCCTAAACACAAACATACGTGTATAATTGACGTATTTGTAATACGTCAAACACAAACAGGTAATCAGGGAGAAAATACCTTCTAGTCAAACGTAATTGAGAATGCGTTTTAGTTCTGGGGGAACGTCTTTTTTAGGAGACCCTTAATGGCCTCATTAATGCCGCCGGGCTCGGGCCGGTCACGGCGCCGCCTGTGCCGACATATATATATATATATATATATATATATATATATATATATATATATATATACACGGCCGGCTGGTTGGTACACCGTCCCGTATCGTCTCCGGCGAATCAGCATTCAGTGAGACGCTGAGAACAGACACGGTGTTAGTATCCAGCATGGCCTGGTGTTCTGATCCAGCTGGCAGCCAGAGACACACACACACACACACACACACACACACACACACACACACACACACACACACACACACACACACACACACACACACACGTAGTAATGTCCTACTCACTAACCTTATCACAACTCCACGTCAAACACAAACTGAGGACCGGAGAGAATCTCCTCCACACCGTCTCTTACCACAGGGCCTTGAACCCAGAACCCTCAGGGTCTTAAAACAGGGCCTTGAACCCAGAACCCTCAGGGTCTTAAAACAGGGCCTTGAACCCAGAACCCTCAGGGTCTTGAAATAAGGCCTTGAACCCAGAACCCTCAAGGTCTTAAAACAGGGCCTTGAACCCAGAACCCTCAGGGGCTTGAAACAGGGCCTTGAACCCAGAACCCTCAGGGTCTTAAAACAGGGCCTTGAACCCAGAACCCTCAGGGGCTTGAAATAAGGCCTTGAACCCAGAACCCTCAGTCTTAAAACAGGGCCTTGAACCCAGAACCCTCAGGGGCTTGAAATAAGGCCTTGAACCCAGAACCCTCACAGTCTTAAAACAAGGCCTTGAACCCAGAACCCTCAGGGTCTTAAAACAGGGCCTTGAACCCAGAACCCTCAGGGTCTTAAAACAGGGCCTTGAACCCAGAACCCTCAGGGGCTTGAAATAAGGCCTTGAACCCAGAACCCTCAGTCTTAAAACAGGGCCTTGAACCCAGAACCCTCAGGGGCTTGAAATAAGGCCTTGAACCCAGAACCCTCACAGTCTTAAAACAAGGCCTTGAACCCAGAACCCTCAGGGTCTTAAAACAGGGCATTGAACCCAGAACCCTCAGGGTCTTAAAACAAGGCCTTGAACCCAGAACCCTCAGGGTCTTAAAACAAGGCCTTGAACCCAGAACCCTCAGGGTCTTAAAACAGGGCCTTGAACCCAGAACCCTCACAGTCTTAAAACAGGGCCTTGAACCCAGAACCCTCAGGGGCTTGAAACAAGGCCTTGAACCCAGAACCCTCAGGGTCTTCAAACAAGGCGTTGAACCCAGAACCCTCAGGGTCTTAAAACAGGGCCTTGAACCCAGAACCCTCAGGGTCTTAAAACAGGGCCTTGAACCCAGAACCCTCAGGGGCTTGAAACAGGGCCGTGAACCTAGAACCCTCAGGGGCTTGAAGCAAGGCCTTGAACCCAGAACCCCCAGGGTCTTGAAACAAGGCCTTGAACCCAGAACCCTCAGGGTCTTAGCTGACGTCACCTGTTGAAAGGTTTCAGAGGCTGCGAGCTCATGAATATAACACATTTTCATGACTTTTCCAAAACCTTTGGGATTTTATTTTTTTCAAGGACTTTTCCAGGCCTGGAAATAACCATTTTAAAAGTCCTTGACTTTTCCAGGTTCTCCATGGCCGTCAGAACCCCGGTTAATAAATTGTGTTTGTAGTCGTCCGTGTTGCTCGTTGCTCATCAGGTAATGAAGACACCCGACAGCGAGGATATATTTGCAATTTTTAATACGTTTTTCTTGAATGATTACACAGATCCTTGAGTCGAGTAACAGAAAGCAGAAGATTCCAACTCCAACAACCTTGACAATGTTCAAAAACAGGTAAAGAGATTTTTGTTCAGAAAACCTTTAATCGTTAATAGAATTAGTAGTATGACATATTTCAATAAATATTTAGATATATACAGATACAGCAGAAACGGTACATTCTTTTTTTTTCTTCTTCAAATTGCTTCACTTTTAATTTTTTTTTGTACAAGCCAAAATATCTGCCATTGTATTTATATTCATGCAAAATATTGTTTCTCAGATTAATGAAAAATAAAAAGGATTTGCTGAACTTTTCTTTTTTTTTGTCTTTTTTTTTGTTTTTTTTTGTTTCATCCTGCTTTGATGTGCACTCTCAGATTATAAAGCATCGCAATGAGCTTCGTAAAAGTTTTTCGCAAAAAATTAAAACAGGGGGGGTGCACTTTGTGCCGATACACAATAGAAGCGAGTAAAGCAAAAAAAAAATTAAGGCCATTCCAACTTGTGCAAAGGAAATAAATAAATATAATAATCATAATAACAATGTTTCCTTTAGTTCACAGCAGTTCAGAAGTCACTGTATTTCTCCTTCTCCCTCAGGGCATCGGATTGTACAATACATACAATAAAATACAAGAGAATCCAACGAAAAGAGTCATTATTAATCATCGACAAATCAAACCATGCTACTTTAAAATCCAGTTTCGGAAACCTAAGGATTTATAAACGTCTTCTTTCTTTGTTCAAGTCCGCCTGCATCACGTCCGCGTGACGCAATATAAACCCGGTTATATATCTCTCGCGTTAAGAACCCTCCCTCCCCCAACCCGCACAGTATAACAATGTTTAATACAATGGTGTGAGGCCTATGACGATGACACACACACAACACCCACGCCTGAGGAAAAGGGTTAGAATCATGTGAAGATGGCAGTTGAATGGATGCATGATATGCTTGTTAGGTCATCGTTTATTTTCTTTTTTTTTCAGTTGCATATTCAACCCCCATATGGCACGAGAAGATATCTAGAAAATGGACGTTGGCAAAAGAGGCTGATGGACGGATGGCGATTGGTTTCCGGTGAGTCTGTGGACAGTTTGGGCCGCGATCAGAGAGGCGTTCGGTCGCTGAAGGGACTCGACACGCCGCCGCTCCACGTCTGCAACTCTGAACGTCAACTCAATCTACATGTGCGTCTCGTTTATTTTGGCTTTTACATTTGACATTTTCTTTTTTTCGTACTCTTGTTGTTTTTTAAACGGAGCCCGTAAACACGTGAGATAAGGATCTCTAGAAAGAAAAAAAAACCTTTTGGGACTTTGTTGGCTTTGTAGGTTCATGAATTCTGGATGAAGAACACGTGTTGTGCTCCGTACAGTAAATGAATCGTCTTTGCTTTAAAAGTGCGGCAGAATAAATGAATAAAGACGAAGCGGATGCTGCTTCTCAGACAACGCAGAGGTCGAAATTGAAAACTTCCGGCGTGTTTTGGTTCACGACGCCAAACGCAAACCAAACACGTCGCTAACGGGACGTGTGCAGCCTCCATTTTCTTTTGTTGTTGTTGTTTTTTTTAGGTGCCGTGCGGCACGACAACAATGCAAATGTAAAACCATTTAGGATGATGACACACGGTTTAGTTGCTTAGTTGACCAAACTGTTGGTTTTGTTGCCCAAACCGAAGAGTAGGTTGTTGGTTCTAATCACGACATCTAACTTATCGCTTTGTGGCGAAAAGTTAAAAATAACTACAAAATAAAGCATCCTGGGTAATCACGGCCTCGAGAGCTTTTCCGTCACTATGACCTGGTGAATTAAATGCATATTCATTGCATTGTTCTGTGGCACTTCCACTTTAACGTTGAAACAAAAGAAGGATGTGCGAGCGCGGCATAGCCCTTCGGATCTGTCTTACACACTCCGGAATAACTCAATTCATGAAAAGTTGATATTAAATGTTGGATTTCGTCTCTTTTAAACAAACGTTTTTTTTTTGTCCCATCAGATCCAAGAAGTCTCGATGTGCAAGTTTTACTTGTAAAAAAAGTAAAAACTTTGTAAGTAGAAATGGGATATGGGTGAATTATCAAATGAAAATAACCTTTCTGGAGAGAAACAAATGGAAATACAAGGATGTAGAGGGAAAATGCATGAATGTTTCATATCAAAATATGCCTTTATATATATATTATAATCATATTTATATATCTGAAGTTAATCTGGCAAACCTGCGTCTGGCAATCATATTAAAATAGACAAACTGAATACATCACATCCTGCAACAAATCTTTAACTTTTGCCCCAAAAACAACAGCAGAAGGCAACGATAAGAACAACAAACACAAGGAATATTAAAAAAATGAAATAATAAATAAAAAACATCTTTGGTTTTGCTTCAAAACCAAGTTGGACCGGGGCTTAAATATTTTGACAAAGGAGGAATTCTCCACGTTGTTCCTGCGTGACGTACCTTTATTGTGAAATTCAAATTTTAATTTCACAATAAAAGTCCAGCAGATTGATATATTTTAACCTCTGGACTCCCGGTTGCAGTGAAGTGGCTCATTAACACCGATGGGTGAAGGAAAAGGTCCACAGCTTTGTAAAAATATAATGATTCGCTTTCAGGAGGTTAGTCGAGCCGATGATGATGAATTTAAACTCCGATCATTTTGAGTTTTGACTTTGCTACAAAATTGGAAATGTATTGGAAATTGGAAATTTGTAAATTAATAATACATAAAAAAACGATGCAGAAGTGACAACATGAACCAGGAAACCAACCGTTGATGCAGAAAAAGGACTTTTATCCACTTTCTGTCCCCGTTCTGAGCGGCTCAATCTGATTTAATAAACAGATTTAATGAACAGTAATCTGCACGCATTGGGTTCCAGTCCCTGCACAGGTTGCCACTTCACCACCGTGTTTTCATCACTTCATCTTCATCCATTCTGTCCCCGTTCACGAGGACTGTTTAGCGGTTGGCGGTGGGATGAATGAGCCAGATTGCGTCGCTTAAAAGGTTCAAAAAAATCATAATTGCATATACTAATTATTGCATAGAGAAGCCTGGCGCAAAGAAGAAAAGAAAAGAAAAAGATAAATCATCAAACAAACCAAAATGATCAAATCCCGTCCAACGTGGCTGCGGCAAAAATAAATCCAGTTCAACACTCGGCGTAGATGCAACTTTTCCACAAACGATGGCGTGCTCAGCGACAGTTGGTGCGCGTGTGAATGAGATGGAAATACAGTTAATTAAGGTATAACAGGTGCTATAATCTGTATAGTTTACTACATATGTCCTCTCAGCTGGGGGGGGGGGGGGGGGAGGGTGGGGCGTCACATTAAGGCGGGGTCAAAGCAAGGAAGCACTAATAAGATGTAAACGTATCTGTGGTCCGGCCGCTCCAGCAAACCGACCCCTCGGGGGGAGGGAGGTTACAAAAAATAACCCCCGAAGACCCGAAGGTGGAGGAGGACGCCGCTCGACTGCGACGAGAAGCCGGTCCGGAGCCGCAGAGCGCCGCAGAGCCACAAGCGACATGTTTACTTGGCACGTATTTAAAGATCCCAAAAGCAAAAAACAACAGAATGCAAACATGAAGTAAATGAAAGGACAGGTAGAGGAACACGACGACCACAGACAAATGACATGTTCCGTCTCCAAAATCTTCAGCACTGCTCGCTCAGTGTTTCTTATTTTTTTTTTAATTCTTATTTTTCTTTTTGTTGTCTTATTCTTGTCCGGCGGCAGCAGCGAACCTCGAGTGTCTCTGCAGGTCGAGGGTTCGTCGGCGTCGGCGTCGGCGTTGGCGGAGGAAAAGCGCTGAGGAGTGCTCGCGATACACGTTTGAAGCAAATCTAGATATATAGAATGCATGATCCTTGCATCGCTTTATTTAATGGAAGCACCAATCCGCCTTCCTTCCTTTTTTTGGGGGGGGGGGGGGGTGTGGGCGGGAGGGAGGGAGGGAGGGGGGGGGAACCGCTCATTTCAAGATGGCCGTCTTTCAGACAAAGTTCTTTCCTCCCCCCCCCGTTTATGATAAATATCTGAATATAATACAACGCTGTATGCTTCTCGCACATCCCCCACCCCGTCCCGTCACCTTTTTTTTAAAATCTCGTATATAATTATATATCTGTCTCCACGCAAAAATAAATAAAGAATCAAACCCTAAAATCGAACGCCCTTTGCGAGACTCTCTTCTTCTTGCAGGCCGTCGTCCACACAGTTTTTTTTTCGGGCGCGTCTGCAAAAAGTCTGCGTTTACTTTTGACGTTTTTTTCATCTTTTTCATTAATATATTGCCACATTCATATATCATGCATTTTACTGCATCGCTATTGCACTGGTCCGGATTATTCGGGGGGGTTGTAAAGAGCCAGAATGAGTTGGGGATTTTTTTTTTTTGGGGGGAGTAGGAGAGGAGAATAAAGGGAACAAGGAAGCAATAAATATCTCAAACACTGTCTAGTGGGGAGGCGAGGGAGCGACTTCACCTCGACCAGAAGAGGAAGAGGATCAAGGAAAGGAGGCGTTGTTAGCGTGAAAAAAAGGAGGGGCTAATGATATCTCTGGTTTCCTTCTCTCGTTCTGTTTCTCTGCATTCTCCTCCTCTTCCTCCTCTTCCTCCTCCTCCTCCTCCTCCTCCGCTCCTCTACTGCTTGTGGATGTCCTCGCTGCGGATGATCTTGTAAGTGATCCAGTAGAAAATGTTAAAAAAGAGGAAGACGAGCGGGAAGGCCACGCGGGACACCGTGTCGATGCGCTTGGCCCGGCCGATGAACAGCTTCTTCATCTCGTCGATGGTCCTCTCGGGCGCCGCCGACGAGGCCGGGGCGTTGTTGTTGTTGCCCTTGATGGCCATGCCGTCTTTGGCCTGCAGGCACGCCGGGCCCATGCCGTAGCCGGGGAAGCTGAAGCGGCCCTCGCCGGTCTCGTCCTCCTGAAACACAGACCAAGACTCAGGCTGAGGACCCAGAGAGACGGTACTGTGGGAGTGTGTGTGTGTGTGTGTGTGTGTGTGTGTTAATTAGTTAAGTTTAGACAACTAAACTACTCAGTTAGGTTTAACAACTAAACTACTAGTTAAGTTTAAACAACTAAACTACTAGTTAAGTTTAGACAACTAAACTACTAGTTACGTTTAAACAACTAAACTACTAGTTAGGTTTAGACAACTAAACTACTAGTTAGGTTTAGACAACTAAACTACTAGTTAAGTTTAGACAACTAAACTACTAGTTAGGTTTAGACAACTAAACTACTAGTTAAGTTTAAACAACTAAACTACTAGTTAGGTTTAGACAACTAAACTACTAGTTAAGTTTAAACAACTAAACTACTAGTTAAGTTTAAACAACTAAACTACTAGTTAGGTTTAGACAACTAAACTACTAGTTAGGTTTAGACAACTAAACTACTAGTTAAGTTTAAACAACTAAACTACTAGTTAGGTTTAGACAACTAAACTACTAGTTAAGTTTAAACAACTAAACTACTAGTTAAGTTTAAACAACTAAACTACTAGTTAGGTTTAGACAACTAAACTACTAGTTAAGTTTACACAACTAAACTACTAGTTAAGTTTACACAACTAAACTACTAGTTAGGTTTAGACAACTAAACTACTAGTTAGGTTTAACAACTAAACTACTAGTTAGGTTTAGACAACTAAACTACTCAGTTAGGTTTAGACAACTAAACTACTAGTTAGGTTTAGACAACTAAACTACTCAGTTAGGTTTAAACAACTAAACTACTAGTTAAGTTTAAACAACTAAACTACTCAGTTAGGTTTAGACAACTAAACTACTAGTTAGGTTTAGACAACTAAACTACTAGTTAGGTTTAGACAACTAAACTACTAGTTAAGTTTAGACAACTAAACTACTAGTTAAGTTTAAACAACTAAACTACTAGTTAGGTTTAGACAACTAAACTACTAGTTAAGTTTAGACAACTAAACTACTAGTTAAGTTTAAACAACTAAACTACTAGTTAGGTTTAGACAACTAAACTACTAGTTAAGTTTACACAACTAAACTACTAGTTAAGTTTACACAACTAAACTACTAGTTAGGTTTAACAACTAAACTACTAGTTAGGTTTAGACAACTAAACTACTCAGTTAGGTTTAGACAACTAAACTACTAGTTAGGTTTAGACAACTAAACTACTCAGTTAGGTTTAAACAACTAAACTACTAGTTAAGTTTAAACAACTAAACTACTCAGTTAGGTTTAGACAACTAAACTACTAGTTAGGTTTAGACAACTAAACTACTAGTTAGGTTTAGACAACTAAACTACTAGTTAGGTTTAGACAACTAAACTACTTACACATATATACATATAGTTGTTTTTCAGTCTCTATCATGTCACTGTTTCCTGATTTAAGATCAAATGTTCCGTCTTTTAGTTCGACTGTCACTGATCAGACACCTGAATCTTTTTCTCTAAATTTCAAAGACAGAATTTTTGCCCCAAAAAAGAGACAAAATACACAATAAAGAAAGTTAAAGATGAATTTGACTAATAGCTTTATATAATTATTATTTAAAATGTGTATAGCCGTCAGGATCATATCTTTATCCTTCAGTTCTTACGGACAAAATCTGACTTAGATAATTCTGTCCTCCTGTGATCGTATCTCTCAGAAAAACAAACACACACATTATGTGACATTTACATCGTGTCACACCACCAGCACATGAATATTAACATCCTGACATTTATGATGCAAAACCAGAGCACAGCAGTGTTTGCCTCGAAGCAGCAATGATGAATCTCACTCCATCATAAATTGTCGGCATGCGGCTGTTTGTTTATTATTAGCATAGGCAACCCCTCCATGAACACTAAAGTGAGGGCAGGTGTGTGCCGTGTGCACGCACTCAACTGGAGAGATGCCACCAAAACATCAAAAAGCAGGAAGAAGAATTTATAAAGAAGTAAAATTGAAGTTCTGTTAAAAAACAACTTTAAAGGCGCATAACACGAGCGTTTACAGCTAACGGTGCTAACAGCGCTAACAACGCTAACAAGGGACACAGTCTGGATAGAGCTAACGGTGCTAACAGCGCTAACAAGGGACACAGTCTGGATAGAGCTAACGGTGCTAACAGCGCTAACAAGGGACACAGTCTGGATAGAGCTAACAGTGCTAACAAGGGACACAGTCCGGATAGAGCTAACGGTGCTAACAGCGCTAACAAGGGACACAGTCTGGATAGAGCTAACAGTGCTAACAAGGGACACAGTCCGGATAGAGCTAACGGTGCTACCAGCGCTAACAAGGGACACAGTCTGGATAGATCTAACGGTGCTAACATCACTAACAAGGGACACAGTCTGGATAGAGCTAACAGTGCTAACAGCGCTAACAAGGGACACAGTCTGGATAGAGCTAACGGTGCTAACAGCGCTAACAAGGGACACAGTCTGGATAGAGCTAACGGTGCTAACAGCGCTAACAAGGGACACAGTCTGGATAGAGCTAATGGTGCTAACAGCGCTAACAAGGGACACAGTCTGGATAGAGCTAACGGCGTTTCGGTTGAGAAAAGTAACTTTGTTCTCATATTGTTTTAATGGATGAGGCCCATTGAGCTGATGTGCTTCTTTCATGGTTAGTCTTTTATTTTATGATTTGAAAGAGGAATTGCTGTTCAATCCATCCGTTCTTTATCTGATTCTGCTCATGACATCATTTACATCCACAGGCAGTTTAAAGTCACCAACTTAACTCCACCCAGAAAGCAGGTCCATAAATCAGCAGCTGCACATTGATCACGCGGCTCGCCGCCGTAAGAAGTCATCAATACGAGGCGAAGCTGAACACAGAGCGTGTTTATCTCACCCGTCATGGAGATCGAGAGGAGAGGGGGTAGGATTGATTGGCACGCGCTGCACTGAAGGTTATGGCGTGTGTGTGTGTGTGTGTGTGTGTGTGTGTGCGGTTTATTTGTGCCCGTGCACGGTGAGATATTGAAAGTCCTATCTGCACTGTCACCCTGCCTTTTCATTACGGGAGACACAATGACTTCCTTATCTGCTTCAGAGACTCCAACACAAACACTGTGATGGGCCGAGTGTGTGTGTGTGTGTGTGTGTGTGTGTGTGTGTGTGTGTGTGTGTGTGTGTGTGTGTGTGTGTGTGTGTGTGTGTGTGGAAACTAAACCAGCAAAATAACCAGCGCTCCAAAGTGCCCTTCAACGTCAAAACGACACCCATGAAATTAAAATATTTGCAGACCAAAAAAGCTTTCCGGTGAGCCGTCTGCGTGTGAGATTTTTGATAAAAGACGATGTCGATAAATTCACGCATGAATGCGGCTCGTGTCCCCCGTGGGGAAGTCTATCAGCGGGGAATCTTTCCAGTGCATTGTGGGTAAAAGGAAAGGAGTTTGTTGTTGTCGTATGATAACAACAACAACA
This sequence comes from Myoxocephalus aenaeus, assembly GCA_038501785.1. Taxonomy (NCBI): domain Eukaryota; kingdom Metazoa; phylum Chordata; class Actinopteri; order Perciformes; family Cottidae; genus Myoxocephalus; species Myoxocephalus aenaeus. Next base: position 4,383,247 of record JBAMJR010000100.1, read on the forward strand.
AAAAGAGAAGCAAGCAGGAAGCGCCGCCCGGAGCAGGAGGAACTGTTGGCAGCAGGAGAACTTAACGACTGACGCAAAGCCTCTGCAGCGGCAACAAATCAAGCAGCCGGCTCGACTCTGCTCCGTCTCACCAGCGGGCAACAAACCAACAAATGAACTAAAATAACAAAAAGCCGCACATATGTGAGCGTGCGTGTGTCTCAATGCATCTCTACATGTGTGTGTCTGCGCTGGATCGCCAGCTAACGATCCATTTATAGCGCCCCGTGTCCCCGTTCTGTCCTTGTGTCCTCACCAAGCCATCTATTACACACACACACACACACACACACACACACACACACACACACACACACACACACACACACCGGGTGTCTGACACGTTAGCCGCGATGCTAGCCGACCTCTGGCCGTCCTTCAGTGACGCTGCTAAACTATTACAGATGCTCCGCTTTATTCCCTCTGCCATGTGATTAATGTGGAGGGGAGGAGGAGACGTGAGGAGGAGGCGCAATGAGGAGGGAAAGAAAGAGAGGAGGAGGAGGAGGAGGAGGAGGAGGAGGAGGAGGAGGAGGAGGAGGCCCTGCAGCCAGTCAGAAGAACCCTGACTGAAACTAAAGCCTCCGCCCTTGGAGGATCCAGGTGATTCATTAGATTCACGACTAATTAGACATCTAGTCCTTTAACTGAGCTGTTCGGTCAGAAGATGGACGGATGGACGGAGGAATGGATGGATGGATGATGGATGGATGATGAATAGATGATGGATGGATAGAGAAATGGAGGGATGAATGGACGGCTGAATGGATGGATGATGAATGGATGGAGGAATGGAGGAATATGTGGATGGATTGATGGAGGAATGGAGGGTCGATGAATAGATGAATAGATGGATGGATGGAGGGTGGATGAATAGATGGATGATGGAGGGTGGATGAATAGATGGATGATGGAGGGTGGATGAATAGATGGATGATGGAGGGTGGATGAATAGATGATGGAGGAATAGATAGATGGATGATGCATGGATAAATGGAAGAATGAATCAATGAGTGGATGATGAATGGATGGTTGGTGAATGAATGGATGGATGATTGATGGATGAATAGATGATGGATGGATAAATGGAGGAAATAATCAATGGATGGATGGATGAATGAATCGATGGATGGATAGACAAATGGATGGCTGGAGGAATGAATAGATGGATGTGTGTCATTAATGGATGATGAATAGATGGATGGATAGACGATGCATGATGGATGGATGAATGGAGGAATGAATCAATGGATGTATGGATGATGACACCATTTAAAGTCAGGGAGCTTTTTAAAGGCCATTCACAAGATACGGAGACACTGCAGAGACACATTAACAAACTGAATTAAATAATCAATGGAATTATTGATAATACTTTTAGTTGAATTAAATAAAAATAAAGAACAATCATCCCCAACAGCATCAGTCTTTCCTACGATGTGAACATGTGACATAAAGCCCACGATCACGATCTGATGTTAAAGCGTTCCTTGAGTGGGCGGAGCCGGCCGTGACCTCGGCGCCGCTCGCGTCCCGGCAACAGCGGGTCAGCGGGTCGCTGCCCCGTCACGGACACATCATTCATCTTCCTGCCACAATGGGCACAGATGACATCACGGGAGCTCCTTCCTCTCGGCCTCTTCCCGAACAACCGAAGGATGTGTTTATTAAATGTGCATCGGGCGAATATTAATGCTGACGACGACTGCAGCTGCAGACGCTGTGTTTCTGTGCACGTTATTCACGATAGCTTTATGTGAAATGACCTTTTGGGAAAGCGTCTGGAGTGATTCAGGGGGGAAAAAAGAAACTGCATGAACGAGAGGAGACAAAGATGGAAGTAGGAAGCAGAGAAAAAGTAGAGAAAGAAAGAAAAACAGAAGTAGAACAAGAAAAACGTTGAGAGGTTGATAAAAATCTTCAGCTAAAAGGCGTCCGAGTGATGGAGGGATGGAAAGAGAGACGACGGAGGTGGAAAAGAGAGCAAGAGGACCTCTTAGCTCGCTCATCCATCATGCTTTCCTCTCCCGATTGAAGCGCGTCTGCCGCTGATTAATGGAGCAGATTAGCAGCGAGCAGAAAGCAAACTGCGTCAGGCGGCGCTATCCTCCACCATCTCCTCTGCAAATATTACCCTTGGATCCTTGTTTTAAGGGACCCGCATTTACATAAAACACGATTCGGGAAGGTGTCAGGCCCAACTAGCGCCGGCATCAGTCTCTCCCGAACGAGGCCGGAGGAGGAATCCCTCGCTTTATGATCCCCCTCCTCCTCTTCCTCCTCTTCCTCCTCCTCCTCCTCCCAGAAGCAATTCCATCCGAGTGAAGAGGAAGGAAATATATGATAAATTCTCCTTCGCTGATCCATTTTGCGGGGGATTCATTTCAGAAGCGTCCCCCACCCGGTTCTCCCCTCGATTAGGCCGGTCGAGGCTTTTTAGGATGTTTCAGTATCGATGGGTTCCGTGCAGCTGAGAGGAATGTCTGAGTGGATGTTCACGGTTCGATCTGTTATCAAAACAGATTCATATTTAATTTTGACGTTTTATTTATTTCAGGCAAAATCTTTTTGAGATTTTGTTCTATTTTTCGTCTTCTCTTCAGACTCGTGGAAAGAAAACATCCTAAATATAAATGTTATTGTTTATTTTAGTTCTTTGTCTGTTAGCGTCTGTATATTTCTGCTAAATTCACCAATAGTCACCATTACATAATGCCTCATTTGCATATTTTAAACATAACATTTCATAAAACTTGTAATACAATGAATCCTCCTCTTAATGTCGGTGAATAACTGGTGAGGGGTTTGTTCACACAGCATTCATAACCTCATTTATATAACTTCACTCTTTCATTCCTATATATAATCTGAGGCTTTATGCAGAGAGGTTTGTTCACAATACTTTTTTTAACCTGGCTTTATCCAAAGTTCAGATTTCTGTTCTGGAAATATTTATATAAGATAATAAAATAAGGGCCTCAATTGCAAACATAATTGTCTTAATGTAAGTAATGGACTGGGGAAGTTTTCATTGGAGTTATCTTCCAGTGCAATAGTAAAATGTGTAACTTGTGATGCATCAGCTTGGACTTCACAAAGGATCCGTCCCTCAGGGATCACCAGTGTCCAGTGGGCCTTCAGCTGAGAGATAACTGAACATGTGTGACCAGCGATCCAGTGAAGAGGAGTTTAAAACCAAATCAAGCGGAACTGCACAATTAAAAACGAGGTGGTTGTTAGAAAAAAAGAGTCTTCAAAGGTCACGTGACTCATGAGGAACGTTTGATGTAGAGTTGGAACCTCTTTTACAGGATGACACGTTACAGGATGACACGTTACAGGATGATGACACGTGACAGGATGACACGTTACAGGATGACACGTTACAGGATGACGACACGTTACAGGATGACGACACGTTACAGGATGATGACATGTGACAGGATGATGACATGTGACAGGATGACACGTTACAGGATGACGACACGTTACAGGATGACACGTTACGACGCGTTACAGGATGACACGTTACAGGATGACACGTTACGACGCGTTACAGGATGACACGTTACAGGATGACGACACGTTACAGGATGACACGTTACGACGCGTTACAGGATGACACGTTACGACACGTTACAGGATGACACGTTATGACACATTACAGGATGACGACACGTTACGACACGTTACAGGATGACGACACGTTACAGGATGACGACACGTTACAGGATGATGACACGTTACAGGATGATGACACGTTACAGGATGACACGTTACAGGATGATGACACGTTACAGGATGATGACACGTTACAGGATGACACGTTACAGGATGACACGTTACGACACGTTACAGGATGACACGTTATGACACATTACAGGATGACGACACGTTACGACACGTTACAGGATGACACGTTACAGGATGACGACACGTTACAGGATGATGACACGTTACAGGATGATGACACGTTACAGGATGACACGTTACAGGGTGACACGTTACAGGATGACGAGACGTTACAGGATGACGACACGTTACTACACGTTACAGGATGACGACACGTTACAGGATGACGACACGTTACAGGATGACGACACGTTACTACACGTTACAGGATGACACGTTACAGGATGACGACACGTTACGACACGTTACAGGATGACACGTTACAGGATGACACGTTACAGGATGACGACACGTTACGACACGTTACAGGATGACGACACGTTACAGGATGACGACACGTTACAGGATGACACGTTACAGGATGACGACACGTTACAGGATGACGACACGTTACAGGATGACGACACGTTACGCAGTGGTGTATAGTAACGAAGTAGAAATACTTCGTTACTGTACTTAAGTAGTTTTTTTGGATATCTGTACTCTACTTTACTATTTATATTTCTGGTGACTTTTACTTCACTACATTTTGCAAAGAAAAGTGGTACTTTTACTCCGATACATTTCCTCTGAAACCTTCGTTACTCGCTACGAAATCAAATCTATCTTAAAAAAAAAAAAAAATCATGAGCCCAACATCGGGGACTGTGGTGGAGCACTGATTCGGCGAATCAGTGGTCTTAGCTTGCAAGTTGGTTAATCACGTTCATGGGCAATTGCAAACAAGTGCTCTCAAAGCCGCATTTTTTTATGCTAGCTAGCGATCGACTACATCTACTCGGACTCATTTCATGATGGAAGCAGCAATGGAAGCACCTGCTCCCGCAACCAACAACGGTGGTGACCAACACCCGTGGCCATATTTAGGCGAAATGTTTTCTTTTGTAGGAGTAAAATATTCTTCTTACAGGATGAAGTGCCTCTTATGCCTACCGAAAGCTACCGAGATATTGGCCTTCAAAAACTCCCCATCCAACCTCAGGAAACACATTGAGGTAAATTAAGATTAATCCCATGAACCGCAACGTTAATGTTTAGTTATCATAAACCTGTTAAGATATCTAGCAGCGCTTCCCACAGGATTGGAGTATATCTTTGGCAGGGCAGGGGGTGGGGGGAGACAGCTGTCTGATCTTCTAATTTAACTATACATGGTGTATGTTAGGCTAACGCTCGCTAGCTATCGTAAATCAAATGAGACAATTAGCTAGTGTAATAGACAGATCGCCAACGAGTTAGTGAGCTGAGGACGTGTTGACAGTTGTGATATTTTGTTGATTTGAGTCATCTTAGCTTTAATCATTGCAGCACTATATGACTAACGTTAGTTAGCGTAACGTCAGCTTAACGTTACGTTGGCTAACGTTAGCTAGCGTAGCGTTAGCTTAACGGCACGTTAGCTAGCGTAGCATTAGCTTAACGATACGTTAGCGAACTTAACGATTTGAACCGAGTTGGAGATGCATGCACGCGTTTGTAGCAAGGGGCTAGCTAAAGTTGTTATGCTTACAACATGTCTTTCTCTCACTGTTTCAGAGAAAGCATGTACACCACCTTAAGAAATATGGAGAGCTGACATCAATAAAAAGAAAAAGGGCTCCTGAGACTCCCTCCACCAGCAAGCAGACCACATTAATGAACACCTTGACTGTGTCTCAGAGGTCCATTGACAAAGCTGTCGTGAAGTATGTGGTCCAAGGGCTCCAGCCATTCTGTGTTGTTGAACAAGAACCATTTCGAGATTTTGTGAAGGAACTGCAGCCTAATGCAAAATTAATGACACGGCTGACCCTGCGCTCCATGATCGATGACGCCTCCAAGGAAATGAAGAAGGCGGTGACAGAGGCCATGAGGGGAGTTGACCATATCGCCACCACTACCGACTGCTGGTCCGTCAGAAGGAGAAGCTTCATTGGTGTTACTGCCCATTGGATTGACCCTGACAGCCTCAAAAGATGCTCAGCAGCTCTAGCCTGTAAACAACTGAGAGGTTCCCACACATTTGATGTGTTGGCAAACGCCCTGAATGACATCCATTCTGAATTCGAAATTCGGGGGAAGATTCAGAGGACAACAACAGACAACGGCTCTAACTTCATAAAAGCTTTCCAAGTTTTTGGTGAAGATGAGAACAACAATAAAGTCGGGAGTGATGGTGCTGCATCTCAACCAGGAGAGGATCGAGAGGATCAAGAGGATCAAGAGGCGGGTGAAGAAGTGGAGTTTGTTGATGTGTCAGCACTTCTGAATGAAGATGATGGTTTGGAGTTCCAGCTCCCAAAGCACCAGCGCTGTGCTTGTCACCTACTCAACCTAATAGCTACGGTTGATGCCCAGAAAGCAACATCCAATGAACCATTCAAGAAAGTGTACCGTTCAACATTTGGCAAGTGTAATGCACTTTGGAACAAATGTGGAAGATCCACACTTGCAGCTGAAACTGTTGAAGATGCTTGCTCCCTCCAACTGCTGCGCCCGAACGCTACCAGGTGGAACTCCTTGTTCCTGGCAGTGGAAAGACTGCTGAGGATAATCAAAGACAAGGGAGAGGGGGCCATCAGAGCCATCTGCACAGACCTAAAGGTTCCGATGTAAGTTATACAATTTGTTATTATTCTAACATTATTATGTATGTTTTATTATTTCATCATAATTGAACATAATGTCTTGAATGTCTCTAGAACTGTGGATGTGTTTCCCCACCCTTTCTTGTGCACTAATAACTGTTTCACATTGTATCCCAACTTCCACTTATCATTAATCCATTTTAGTTAATTACTCATCCAGCAATTTTTTGTTGAATCTGATGAAATGGTTATATAGTGTTATAAAACGATGTTGTTTTTGTTTTCATCACAGGTTCAATCCAGCTGAACTGAGCCCAGTCGCCCAGGCAACCAACATCTTGCAAGCAGAGGCAAATGCCCAGATGGGGTGGCTACTTCCAACAATCAACCTGCTGACCGCCAAACTTGACAGAGTCAAGTTGCCATTAAAGTACTGCAAACCTTTGGTGTTTGCTCTACAGGTGGGAATAAAGAATCGTTTTGGCCACATGTCAGGAGACCCGGAGTTGATCGCAGCTGCGATTCTTCTTCCAAAATTCAGAACAACTTGGACAAAGGATGATGCCACAATCAGAATAGGTAAGACAACATGGGGATAGTGAAAAATAAGTGTATGTGTGTACATTTTGACTCTTCGTAAAATTGGCAAATCCACAAACCAATTATGGATGCATGGACAGTGCATGAAACTAAATGTATAAACCTAAAATTAAAACAAACTATTTAGTACAAAACCTTAGGTTGGGGTCATGACATGTTAGAAAGTTGTATTCATCCTATCATTTATATTTTCACCCTCACTATATTTCAGGAATGGACTACATCAAGCAGCACATGGAAGAACCCTCCCTGCAGCTAGGTGATGCCACCAGGTCCAGTTCATCTGATGAAGATGACTTCTTCTCTGCCCTGCAGTCGTCTCAAGCACATGACAGCACCAAACAACTAGATGGACACTTGGCCTGTTCAGGTGATCACATGGACTTGCTGTGAATCTGAACACACCTCTACCTGCCTCAGCAGCCCGTGAAAGGCTATTTAGCATCGCAGGACTAGTCTTCAGCCAAAGAAGAGCAAGACTGAATTCTCGCAATTTTGAAAATCAACTTCTTTTGAAGATGAACAGGACATTTTTCAGTTTCAATTAATGACTGGGTTGTTACTTTCAGTGCTGCTTTAGTTTTGATCATGTTTTGATGGATCACGGCCAACCCAATTATTTTGAACCTAACTCATTGTCCTTGTTCACCAAACAAATAAACTTCATAATTCTCAAAATTCTGACCCTTGGCTTTTTTATTAATAGCATTTACTTGTAGTTACTTATCAGGATCATGGACCATGCCTAATACTCATTATATGAATAATTTCTGTCATATTCATTGAATGTGCTGTAACTACGCTATTCATTCTGGCCACATGACATCTATTGCTTCTGTCCATCCGGGGAGAGGGATCCTCCTCTGTTGCTCTCCCTCAGGTTTCTTCCCTTTTTTCCCTGTGAAAGGGTTTTTACTATCTCTTTAGGGGAGTTGTTCCTGATCCGATGTGAGGTCCCGGGACAGGATGTTATGTGTACAGATTGTAAAGCCCTCCGAGGCAAACTTGTATTTGTGATGTTGGGCTATATAAAATAAACTGAATTGAATTGAATTGAATTGTACTTTGACTTTCAATACTTAAGTACATTTTATATCCGAAAAATACTTTTGATACTTAAGTACAGAAAATATCAGATACTTTAAGACTTTTACTCAAGTAGTATTCTAATAGGTGACTTTTACTTTTACTGGAGTACTTTTCCAGTAAGGTATCTTTACTTTTACTCAAGTACGGCTTTTGGGTACTTTATACACCACTGACGTTACGACACAACATGTTACAGGACGACACGTTACAGGATGACGACTCACGTTAAATTATCTCATAATCTTTGCATACAATATTGTTTCCTATTCTCCGTCCAGTGATCCTCTCATCCACCCCTGCTTTTGTCTCTCTCTCTCTCTCTCTCTTCTGGAGTCCCTGGTTACATTAAAACATGGTGTGTTAATGTCTCTCGCCCATCAAGCCACTGACCTGGAATGATTATTCACATGATCTGCTGGAGCGTTCTCTCTCTCTCTCTCTCTCTCTCTCTCTCTCTCTCTCTCTCTCTGGATAACATTTCAGGAAAGCCACGACACCTTTAGCTTCATGCATTAAATGTGATATTTAAATCGGGTCACTTCTGGTTCACTTGGGCCTAATGACGGGTTAGATGTGGCCTTTAGTGTCAGGCGGACGTAATGAAAACAGTTTTCATGCCGACGCTCCACATAAACACGCTTCACTCCAGAGTTTGTCATCGTGGCAGCAGGACGATGTTTGTGTGGGACCTAAAACTAAAGTGCATTCTCTTTACGTTTCCAGAGAAATATCTTTAATTCCGGATGTCGATCGCGTGGCTAAACAAACAATAATATGACTTAATAATTATCACATATTATGATCAGTAAATGATCACAGTGTGTGTTGTAATAACGCACGTGATCTATGAACCACGCCTCCTGGGTGAAAGTCCTGTGTTTGTGTGACTCGTCCTTTCACCCCCGACCTCCTCTCTCATGCCGACGATAAGACAACGTACTTCTGTTACGTCTAAATCAGACGTGGAAACGGGTCAAATCCAGTTTCATTGCACGGGAACGTACATGTGGTCCTCGGGGTCCAAAAGGTCAGATCATCAGAGTCTGAGAACACGGGAAAGAATGTTTAAACTAATCCAGCGGCTTCTACGAGCATGACGAGGGCAAGAGGTCGAAGCAGCTGTATATATATATATATATATATATATATATATATATATATATATACAGCTAAAATATATGGATATGTACGTGAAATACATATGGCAATGTGGCTCCAGTGAGTTATATTCAACTATATTCCGCTCAGGAACCAGCGGGCCGTGTGTTCGCTTCTCAGCCGTCAATCAGGAGGTTGAGTTCAGCCGGGGGAGCGATCGCTGATCGCCTCTTAATCCCAGCGCTCTCTTATCTCCTTTGTTCTCAAAGCTGCCGAACAGCCGGCGAGATCAAGGCGTTTAGAGCGCCGGCGTGTCGACCACGTGGAAACCCGCTAACGAGCTGATCATAGCCGATCAATCAGCAAGCCGGTTGACCTAATAAGGCGCTGTCATTCCGACACAGCGGGAGTCCCTCGAGGCCACAAAGCAAAATGTACATCGCCTTTTTTTTTTTTTACCCCAGACGGCCGAGTGTGCAAAAAACAGAGCCGGCTGCACGGTGGGAGCCTTTTCTATTGTTTCCCCTCGTGTTGTTGAGGTGAAGGAGGAGAGGAAGAGGACGGTCACTTTCTACTGCGAGGATAATAAATGAAACATCTTTTTTTACTACTATGATACCGGATGGGATTAGTCGTGCCGGACGGTTATTTCCGATGCGTCTGACAGAAGCGATCGCGCTCCAGAACACATCAGTCCTCACAAATAATTCATTTAAATGAAAGCCTTTCCTCTTCCACTAAACACTGATTTGGAGGCCTCCTGAAGTGGAGGCGAGCGGCGGTAATGTTCCACTTTGACTTTGATTTCTAAAAGGGTCTGTCTCTCTCTCTCTCTCTCTCTCTCTCTCGCTCAGTCTGGAGAGCTCGTCTGTGTTAAACAAGCGAGCCGCTGCCAGGCGGGCCTATCCTTCAAGGATGAGTGGCGCTATTGATCTGATTCCCCTGCAGTTGCTTCTCTGGCCCAGCAGGGGGGGCTGTCACTCCGCCTCCTCGCTCTCCTCGCTCTCCTCGCTCTCCTCCCTCTCTCAGGGCTGCGGCATCCGTCCATTCCGACTCTCCGTCTTTCTAATTAGACAGCCTTCTGGAGCGGGGCAGCCTCGGCCCGATTGCTTCCCGCTCTCGTCTCCTCTCTCCGGGCCGTCGGTGTCACCGGCCGAATCGATAAAGCTGGAAACCGCAGAAATCAGCACAACTGGGACCCGAACCAATCTGCCGCAGCTACCTGCACTGCAACGATGCCGAGCCGCCGACTCAGAGCTCCACTGTTGCTCTCCGGAAAGCACAGAACTAGTCGGCCGTGCTCGTGTCTCGCTCGTGCGTATGAGCCCTCGCCGCTTCAAAAGAAGTCTTTGAAAGCGGCTAACGGTTCTAAAGGCCTCCAGGACATTCTGCGCTCCGGATATCAGAGACTTACAACCGCAGCTCGTAGCCGTTCATCGACCAGCGGATCCCTCCGGGGAGCAGCGCCCTAATCCAATGCATGCTAACGCAATTAGCAAGCGCAAGTGAAGATGTGTGCTAAGCATGCTGGTTAATTACCGCCAAACGCCACTAGCTGCTAAAGCGAGCGCTGATTGGTTCTCCATGTTTGTGTTTCTGCTTTGTTGAGGAGAAGCGTTCAGATTACACTTCATTCAGCTGACGCTTTTATCCAAAGCGACTTCCATGTTTGCTCTATACACCGCAGACACAGCAACGGGGAGCAGTGTCTTGCTCAAGGACACATCGACCTGGATCAGCGGGGCCGAGGGTTCGAACCACAGACCCTCTGATTGAAAGAGGGGCATGCTAACCACTGAGTCACAGTCGCCCAAAGACAGCGTCACGTCCTGCTGATCGTTCCACAATAATCCTGACTTCTGTAACGACGGCGTTCAGCGTGTTATTGCCGGGAAAAATAATAAAACGCATTCATATACGATGTTCTCACTGATTCTAGAAGCAAGATTTTAAAGGTGCGTAGTTTCAATAAAGTTTATACGATATTTTGTAAAATTATTACACACTTTGGTGTCTTTTCAAAGTGAAAATGATGTTGATATTTGACTTTAAACTGACAATTTTGGGAGGAAATGAACACAAAGTACTTACACACCACAAAGTCTGATTGACAGATGTGTCGGATCAAAAACTCACCAAAAATGTTTTACTTAGAATTCTACAATAACAATGCCAGATGGTGCCTATTGCTTTTTACGGTACTTAGCCTTTAGTTAAGCAGGATACGTCCCATTGGGATTATATTTCTCTTTTTCAAAGCGAGTCAAAACCGGCAGCAGCACACGACAAAACTAGTGATTGTAAGACACTGAACAGAAGATCAGACAATACTAACAATACACGACACACAATACACGACACACAATACACGACACCACGAGGACCAACGCGCAGGACGAGTTCACGCCTCCAAAGATATCAGTTTGGGGTCTCCGGGTCTTTGAAGATGGATTCAAAAGCATTCAAAGGAAACCAACACATGGAGTCAGCCTGAGGTCTCTGGACCAACATGTGGGTCACAGCACAGACCTGTGTGAACATAAATAATGGCCAATTATATATAATAATATACATAACTCTTCACCCTGATATGCTCTCTCTCTCTGGTGAGTGTTGGACAGCTGGAACTCTCGGTTCAGGTTTATAGTTACGCGTTAAGGACAAAACATCTGCGCCCGTCACACTCTGTGACTCTTTACGTCGGCTTTGGATGCAAACTGTGCAAATACGAGTCATAATTCAAACGTGATTGTTTGTTTCACCGCTGACGCTTCCCTCTGGAACCCGACTGATGGCCTCTGAGAGCGTAATGGAGGTCGGTGGATCACATCAGAGTCACATTAGAAGGACTGGACAGAGGTTAATTAAGAACGTGAGACGCCCAAAGGCTCTCTCTCTCTCTCTCTCTGTCTCAGTGGGGTTTCATCACAGCTGGATTTATTTCACAGCAGAGCCGCTGGGATTAGCGGTGACGTTCTCATTGAGGGGGTTTGGAGTTTTATTCTTCAGGTTTATTCATCGTGCTTTGAATAAAAGTGTGAAAAAATAAATAAAAGAGACCCGAGGAGCTGAATTTAAAACTCTCTCTTTTTTTTTTTTTTACACTTTTGAATAATTCCTACATTTGGAGCACATTATACGAAAACCTCTCGGCGAAATCCTGTTTCAAATGCAAATACCTTAAATTCCTGTCTGTTTCCTCGCTGTCCTCAGAAGCCTTTTAGTTTTTAGTTGCTTTCAAGGTTCCTGAGGAGTCGAGGTGGTCGCTGCTGTGTGTACATTTCAGGATACTACTTCAGCACGAGGTTTGAGGTACTTGTACTTTGCTCAAGGACCTCCATGTAATGCCACTTCACACTTTTTCTATCCGCGACTCTTTTGACTTTTAAGTCATTGATTTGATGGCTGAAGTTTCAACACGTTCTTATTCCAGCTGTCCAATAAGGAAGTGACGCTTCAGACTATAGTGATAGATCATAGAAAGATACTTTAATATCTAGGGGACATTTTGCACGTGTCGTCACATGCATTCACTGTCTTTTTCAACTTGGTCGAGTTGAGAAAAAAACTACCTGACTTCACCTCCTTTACTCCCATCAAAACTACATCATAGTATCATAACTAAGGTTATACAGTTTGACATGTAGGGCCGCTTACTGAGCTGCCATATTGGATGATTAGTGAGCAGCTATTTTACAAAAACGTGCAGAGATTATAACATATTATGTTTTAATATGGATTTAACTACCAACAGTCCATAAAGTAAGTAATTGCTTACATGTATTTATGTAATATACACAAAATACAAGACTATACAATAATATTGAATTGCTCTCACCGTTATTTTTACTTTCAATATTTCAAATACATTATGTCGATAGTACTTCAGTACTTTTAAAATTGCGTTTACATGTAACTGAATTTTTTTAAACTATTTTCTGAATTCTTGTGCTCGCACTACATTGTATATCGTCCTCACCAGCTGTATTACATGTAAAGATAATCTTGTTTTTGATGAATTTATAATAATAAACAACAGTGTTCTGTGGTTAATTTCTGCAGGTCAAGGTTTTAGTGTAGCAGACAACGTTACAACGTAGCAACGTTGCATTACTAAGTTGCATTACTAAGTTGCGTTACTACGTTGCGTTACTACGTTGCATTACTAAGTTGCTTTACTACGTTGCATTACTAAGTCGTGTTACTATGTTGCGTTACTATGTTGCGATACTACGTTGCGTTACTTCGTTGCATTACTAAGTTGCGTTACTACGTTGCATTACTAAGTCGTGTTACTATGTTGCGATACTACGTTGCGTTACTTCGTTGCATTACTAAGTTGCGTTACTACGTTGCATTACTAAGTCGTGTTACTATGTTGCGATACTACGTCGCGTTACTACGTCGCGTTACTAAGTTGCGTTACTAAGTCGTGTTACTATGTTGCGTTACTATGTTGCGATACTACGTTGCGATACTACGTTGTGTTAGCACGGGGCATTAGCACGGGGCATTAGTCACTTTACTAAGTTGCGTTAGCACTTTGCGACGATAGCAAGACAAGTAACCACATTGCGTTACCATGTCGTGATACGTCACACAACCTTCTTCATAACAAACGTACTTATTGGATCGTCTCCTAACCCTAACCAAGTTCTTTCCTGTTTATTTTTAAAGACGGTGTTGAAGGAAACTGCTGCCTGAGAGGAACATAGAGCGTCATAGTTTGACATTGATATATTTGTCCTATTCTCGTCTCTGTCTTCTTCTCATTCTGTGCAGCGTCATCTGTTTTCATCAAATTTTCATCCAATATTAATTTCCATTCGGTTGCTGCTCTCATCAGAATCGCCTGACAGTGGCTACAAAACCGCATTTATTTTTCAACACGTGTGAAAAGGCGGAAGTAACGGCTTAAGTGTGAACTCACATACAATCGCCTGCTGCTACATGCGAAGGGTAAAGAATCCCTCATGAATAAACCACCGCCGGGGGAAAACAGCCCTCAGTCACCTGAACTCACCTCGAGACAGGAAAAGCCCATCAGTCACATGTAGTGAGCGACAGTACACATGAAGCTCAGCTTCTGTCCTAAATTCACCTTCAGCAACGCAACAGGACAGAAAAAGAAAACGAGCAACAACAAAATAAACGATAAGAAGAAGAAGAAGAAAAAAAAAAAGGTCTCAGCTGTGAAAATGTCGACGTCAACTGAGCAGACGAGTTCCTTTTAACCAAAACTGGAATGACGTAACCGACCGCCGGCCTAATTTCACCTCCTGCATTTCCTCGTGTGGAGCAGAAAATAATAATAATAATAACAATAATAATAATAATAATAAACTACGCAAAAGGTTCGGCGTGCCGGATGTGGGTCAACCCTGAGCCCACGCCCGGAGTCTGATTCACCTGGAAGTGCAGCGGCAGCCGGACCGCTAATCTACCTCTTCACCCGCCTTCAGCGCTCGGGGGGGATTACAACAATAGGATTTAGGGTTTATACTTTCCCATATATCTTTTTTTCAGCTCCGTGACTCCTTTTCCCTTCTGCGCTTTCATCAGCCTCATGTGGAACAAACGGCAGGCTGAGATTTGTTTCGTTCCAAACTCTGCCTTTTCCTCCTTTTAATTTGGATTTGATTTAATTTGGTGCCATTAAAATCCCCTACAATCGTAGGTTCCCAACATGGGGGGCGGGATCCTCCAAAGTGGTCACGAGATTAGTCCCAGGGGGACGAAGATGATGAAAGTTAGGAAAGAAACCACTTAAAATAATTTAGTTGCTTATTAGGAGATGTTAAGTAAAAAAAGGCAACTATAATCAGCTTGAGCTATAGCCAGCATTTCATGTAATGCTTTATTGCTATTTATCTTTTATTAAGTGAACAGTTTTTAGGATGTAAGGAAGGAAATAAATTACTAATGCGACTACGTAATACTTTAATTTCTTCTCTAAATTATAATTTTTCTTCTCTGTTTAGTCGCCGTTCCGGAGCTTTTGATCATCAAACATGATCTTTATATGCATAAATATTTGATAGTTTTTGTGCGTAATTGATAATCTTTGCTTCAGGATTGCTTTGAAAGATTTGAGGACATCCCTTCACTGTTTTCATGTTATAGACGAGAACACAGAGAAGGAGTTGAAAGTGTAAATAACTGAAAGGAAACACTCCATCCTAAACCCGACCCTGACTCCGTCCTTCACCCTGGACTTAGACGATCTAATCCTGAGCTGGACTCTCTGGCGCCGGGTCCTCACTTCCCCGGCCCTGAGAGGACACGGTCCTCATAAAGACGGGAACACGGGAACGTGCTCACACACACTAAAACGTGTCAAACTCAATCAAGCAGCTCCAGACGCGGCCGGCACGAACACATGCCCTACAACGGCGAAATGCACGACAGCACTCGCGAGCGCACTCATGCATGCTCACCGGCTGTATAGATACAATCTCTCCATTTCTCTCTCACACACACACACACACACCTACACACACCCCCACACACACACACACACGTCCAGGACTGTACGGATTGTTTACTGCAGGCTCATTGTTGCATTGTTGTGGGTGTTTTCTTGCCCTCTACCTAGCTACACACACACACACACACACACACACACACACACACACACACACACACACACACACACACACACACACACACACACACACACACACAACATTCCCCGCAGGCCTGACAGCTTTACTCCTTATTCAATACAGCAGCCTCGGGCTGATAAATCCGACTGGACACGTAGAATTGATTGATTAAATGCTTCAAAGGCAAAACCAACGAAAGAAAGTAAGAGGAAAAAAAATAAAAATAAAAGAAGCCCTGATACATCTCAACAGTCTTGACATTGTGCTTTGTCACTTTTACTAAATATATCCAGATCAGTTTGGGGAAATTAAATAAACTGACACATTTTCAGGTCTCCACTTTATCTTCATCACATCAAAAGAACTCTTGGAAGGCTTTATGAAAGAAAAGAAGAAGTAAAGCGGTCCTGAGGCTGATGAATTGATAAACGTGTTTTTGACTTCACGGCGATGTCAAAACAAAGAGAGACAAAGGTTGTTGAAGTCATCGTCATGTTCAAATGCTGCTGTTTTCCATCAATAGTGGATGAAGCTTCACACACACCACCCTCACACAGCGTAAAAAACACCGTTCTGTTTGCAAGAATGTTAATTATTAGATATGTGAAGCCGCTTGGATCAACTCAAACTCTCCCCACATGGTCCAGAAGGAGCTTTTAGTCATGTGATCTTCATTAGCAGGTGGATTGTAGGGCTTCCTGTCCGCGTTGACTTAAAAACAGGACATTTTAACATCTACATTTTCATAATAATTAGACAAACTCCCTCTGCTGCTGAGGATCATGTGGAATGGTTGAAAGTGATGAGTCTGTTCTCACCGCCATCGCCTCAAAAACGCCAACTTGGTCGCTAGTCCTGAGCTTCAGACCACAACGTTCTGTTTAAAGACGTTAAGTTACGATGTTGCGTTACGATATTGCGTTACGATATTGCGTTACGATTTTGCGTTACGATGTTGCGTTACGATGTTGCGTTACGATATTGCGTTACGATTTTGCGTTACGATGTTGCGTTACGATGTTGCGTTACGATGTTGCGTTACGATGTTGCGTTACGATGTTGCGTTACGATGTTGCGTTACGATGTTGCGTTACGATGTTGCGTTACGATGTTGCGTTGCGATGTTGCGTTGCGACGTTGCGTTACGGTTACGACGTTGCGTTACGACGTTGCATTGCGACGTTGCGTTACGACGTTGCGTTACGACGTTGCGTTACGACGTTGCGTTACGACGTTGCGTTGCGACGTTGCGTTACGACGTTGCGTTGCGACGTTGCGTTGCGATGTTGTGTTAATACGAGGCGTTACCATGTTGCTTTAGTCGCGTTACTAAGTTGCGTTAGCACTTTGCGATGGCGAGACCCACGTTTCGTAACTATGTCGTGATACGTTACGCAACCTTCTTCATAACAAACGTAGTTATTTGATCGTCCCCGATTGTCTCTTAACCAGAACTAAGCACTTTCCTGTGAAAACAGAAGTTTATTTTTAAAGACGGCGTTGAAGCTAACGGCGTAAATTGGCGCGTCCTGAACTGCCGCCTCCTAAACTGCCGCGTGTTTGCCGAGTTAGGAGTGAGACGGTGTTGATTTTGACGGGAGTATTATTTAAACTGGAGTATTGTTTAAAAATATAATGAAGACAAAAGACACACGGACCACGTTACCAGGACTAAAAAGCCGGAGAGTCTCACACAGACCGACGAGCACGGTCACAACAACAAAAAACACGGCAGCGCTCCCGCCTCTGCCTCTCCTAAATGATGCATTTTCATAAACAAAAGTTTGGGCGTTGAGGTGAAAAGTTCCTTTGTTTTTCTCCTCCTCCTCGACATCGTGAATCCATTATGAGCCTCGTCTCTGTTTGCTGCACGGCTCAGCTCTTAATCGTTCTCCACGCTACCACCATGAAACATTGATGCTCCGTCTTTCTGCCCGGTGACGAGCGGTGAATCTTTCAGGAGGGAAGCCGCCGGGATTCAAACCCGACCGCCGGCGACCACCTGACGAACTCACAATGTCTTATTGTACGATAAAAGCACGAGGAGGATTTTCATCCTTTAAAAACAACACATTTGGGGGTTTTAAACAATTTGTCTGTGTTTTGTTTGGGTGTTCGGGGACAAAGAAACAAGCGTGGGCCCGATGAGGCGCCGGGGTGGAAAACACGGTGTTTGTGTTGGACCGGTTACTCCTCCTTCTTAAAGATCTTTCCTGTTTGGATGCTTTTCTCGAATGCATCCAAACAGCTCAAGGACACAACATTAAGGGCAGATATGGAGGATCCGCCGAATTGAAGAATTCGACTCATAAATCATCTTTGTCGAATCCCCAAGCCGCATATTATTCTTTGGAAAGCAGTAAAAGCTAAAGTCATTGTGTGTTTTTATCAGAGTCACCCTCGTCTCATTCATATAGAACGCCTCGCTCTTCCATTCAGCTGATATCTCTGTCGAGGCACCGGGACACGGGGAAAAAAAACTGGTGGAGGGATGAATGAGAAAAGTGTAAATGTGAACGTTTGGCGGTATCACAGATGTGACGGATGTGTTCACCTTCGTGTGTCGTCGCCTCCGTCTGAAGCGCAGCAGCTCCTTGTGTTGGCGGGCGATGAAGTTGACGGCGGCGTACTCCAGCAGGGCGGAGAACACGAACAGCAGACACACGGCCATCCAGATGTCGATGGCTTTTACGTAGGACACCTGTGGGGGAGGGGAGGAGTTAGAGGCGTCAGGGTGGAGAAACAGGAAGTAGTGCCAGAACCAGGAAGTAGTGCTAGAACCAGGAAGTAGTGCTAGAAACAGGAAGTAGTGCCAGAACCAGGAAGTAGTGCTAGAACCAGGAAGTAGTGCCAGAACCAGGAAGTAGTGCCACAACCAGGAAGTATTGCTAGAACCAGGAAGTAGTGCCAGACCCAGGAAGTAGTGCTAGAACCAGGAAGTAGTGCCAGACCCAGGAAGTAGTGCTAGAACCAGGAAGTAGTGCCAGACCCAGGAAGTAGTGCTAGAACCAGGAAGTAGTGCCAGACCCAGGAAGTAGTGCTAGAACCAGGAAGTAGTGCCAGACCCAGGAAGTAGTGCCACAACCAGGAAGTATTGCTAGAACCAGGAAGTAGTGCCAGACCCAGGAAGTAGTGCCAGAACCAGGAAGTAGTGCCAGAACCAGGAAGTAGTGCCAGAACCAGGAAGTAGTGCCAGAACGAGGCTGAGCAACGAAAGCAGCGCTGCCTTCGAATTTCAAAAGTTTCTCATGGAGTCTTTCTCCACATTATGAGAGCGCAGTTCAGGACACTGCATATCACATTTTTACTCAAATCCTCAAATGAATAATTTGTGCTTTGATCATGAAACTTGAAAAAAATATAATGCATCTTTTTAGTCCTGGATTAAAATCAAATCGTATTAGATCAAAGTGCTCCAAAGTGACCGTGCTGGAAAAATATTTTCAGTCAAAAAAATTACATTTGAGGATGGAAACTTATATATTGAGCGTGCACATTAATCATTATCTTATTAATGCACTGCATGAATACTAATTTAAGTGAATAATTTATATATATATATATATATATATATATATATATATATATATATATATATATATATATATACTTCTGCATGGCTCTACCGTCTCGTCTGTCAGGAAAGATTTCCTCCTTTCAGGTAACAAGAGGACATTTTTGTACCATCTTGATTTTTTAAGAAGACTTGAAACTAGAGATTGAGACAAACTCATGTTTACAATGTTTACTGAGGGAATACATCAAGAGAAGTAGAGTCATTTATATATACTTCTATACAACCAGAGGAGTCACCCCCTGGTGGTCAGGAGAGAGAATGCAGCTTTAACACATGAAGCATATACTTCTATACAACCAGAGGAGTCGCCCCCTGGTGGTCAGGAGAGAGAATGCAGCTTTAACACATGAAGCATATACTTCTATACAACCAGAGGAGTCGACCCCTGGTGGTCAAGAGAGAGAATGCAGCTTTAACACATGAAGCATAGACTTCTATACAACCAGAGGAGTCACCCCCTGATGGTCAAGAGAGAGAATGTAGCTTTAACACATGAAGCATAGACTTCTATACAACCAGAGGAGTCACCCCCTGATGGTCAAGAGAGAGAATGTAGCTTTAACACATGAAGCATAGACTTCTATACAACCAGAGGAGTCACCCCCTGGTGGTCAAGAGAGAGAATGCAGCTTTAACACATGAAGCATATACTTCTATACAACCAGAGGAGTCGCCCCCTGGTGGTCAGGAGAGAGAATGCAGCTTTAAGGCCTTTTAAGGCCTGGAGTCAGACGTTAAACCACTGTTGGAGTGGGACACCTTGTGGCTGGAAAGAGCTACTACATGAACACGTAAAGGTAATAGTTAAAGTCGATTGAACGGACTAAACAGAGCGATGGAGGAAACATCTACATGACGGCGATACAATCGGCACACGACAGCCGTGGAGTGTCAGCAGCTTCTCCGTAGGAAGACGGACCGGTCAGGGCCGTCCAGATAATAAGTGCTAAATGGAGTCTGGGTGGATCATTGTCTGATTGTTATCTGCCCGCCAAGTGCCATTATTCAAGTGCATTCACCGGGGCTGTCATAACAGCTCTGAGAGGGAGATCCCCGCTCCGACACAGATAGGAGAGAAACACACAATCAGCCGTTTAAGATCCAATTAAACTCTGACTCCAGGATCACTTTCACAAACACACAGCGGTGCTTATCGTCGCCGCGCCGCCGCTTTGTGATTCATGCGCGGTTATCTCCGAACACCGAGAGCCGCCGAGGCCTGAACGGTCAACTGGTTCATCGGGTTGATGGTCATCCAGGCAGAGGAGGAGAGAGGAGAACGATTCTTACGCTGCCTCCTATTTAAGGGTAATATTAAGAGTAATATATATATATATATATATATATAAATATACCCGTACTAAATTGCGATTATCTCCTATAAGGCCTATTTGAATAATAATAAAAAAGGTATAATATACAGGAAAACCCTTGGGAACATAGATAATAAGTTCATATATGTGTTACTGGTATATTGGTTTATGATAGTGCACAAAAAAGGAAAGAAATATGTATTTTGCAAATAATTTATAATTAAAAGTTGTATTTTTTTATCGTAACTATATTTGCTATATTTGAATGTGATATATAACATTGTTCTATATGTTAAGAGTATCTGTGCGACGTTTGACTTTGGTTGAGTGAAGTTAAATATTTTTAATAACTATAACAGATTTTAAAGGTATTTAACAACCCCCTCCTTTGTGTTAAAAACAAAATGGCTTTTTTTTTTTTTTTTTGCACACAGAAAAGTGCATTTATTTCCCGCAAATTAAATGGAAATACTTTTATACGAATGAAAAATGTTTTCAGATGTCCTATCTATTATGTTATTTATGAGTCGTTTGGATGGAAATCGAAAATTAACTCAATAAATTGGAATCAGGAAAAACAACCCTTTAAATTTAAAATGTCCCCTTTTCCTCCCCGAAAAACCTTCACATCGTAAACAAATTAATTCCTTCTCTGAAAGGTGGTTGAAAGGCATTCTGGGAAAGTGAACCACTGAGCGCAGTAATTGAAGCGGATGAGGGAGAGTGGGCTGAGCATCGGGTCTCTAATCATTTATCTTTACTGCTTTACAGCTGCAGGACTCCAAACGGCAGAAAGAAGATCCTTAAATTGTTTATTTACAATTTTGATTTAGCGCTTAAAAAATATCTTTCAGTTAAAAATGAGGAAGAAAAACACCTCAGACTATAAAAGCTTTTTTTTTTTAAGGCTAATTATATCTGATCTGTGAGTTTGCGTACATTTAAAAGTATGATTAATAGATTAAAGGTTTCAGCAAAACAAAACCAATTATGTTCTTAACAAAGTCACATCCCCTTTAATTATAGTGTCATAATTAGTCTATACATTATTCTAGATGGAGGAACAGGAGCAGGTCATTATGATGTATATTATTATTATTAACACGTCTCAGTATCTCAGTATTTATCTTAAGAGCGATTCAGTATTAGTTTAAAATCAACTGTCAACATTTTGTACAGTAATTTAATTTAATTAAAGGTCTTAAAGGGACAGTGTGTAGAATCTGGCCCCAGCGTCGTGGTTGCAGATTTAGAGGTGGTCCATCCCATAATAACACGATTTTGGGAGGTCAGACGGCTCAAGTTACTGCGGTTTCCTTCCTCATAACTCCTCCTCCTTCCTTACCTCCTTTCCTCTCCTCTCCCTGCTCCTCCCTTACCTCCTTTCCTCATCTCCTTCCTTACCTCCTTTCCTCATCTCCTTCCTTACCTCCTTTCCTCTCCTCTCCTCATCATCCCTCCTCCTCCTTCCTTACCTCCTTTCCTCTCCTCTCCTTCCTCATCACTCCTCTTCCTTCCTTAACTCCTTTCCTCTCCTCCCTCATCGCTCCTCCTCCTCCTTCCTTACATTCTTTCCTCTCCTCTCCTTTCCTCATTGCTCCTCTTCCTTCTTTACCTTCTTTCCTCCTCTCCTTCCTCATCGCTCCTCCTCCTTCTTTACCTCCTTTCCTCCTCTCCTTCCTCATCGCCTCTCCTCCTTTTTACCTCCTTTCCTCATCTCCTTCGCCTGACACGGTTCATCCCTCCTCTGTGGCGCGTGAGGCAAGCCGTGTGTTTATAAGTGTGCGCGACTACTATCAATCACACACACACACTCAGATGTACGTGTGTGTGTGTGTGTGTGTGTGTGTGTGTGTGTGTGTGTGTGTGTGTGTGTGTGTGTGTGTGTGTGTGTGTGTGTGTGTGTGTGTGTGTGTGTGAGCAGCATGCCCACCTAAGCTCAGCTGTGCTGTGTGATCATTATTGTGACAGCTGAACTGCAGAGGAATCACGGTTCACTTGTTCAATTTTTAGAGCGCATGAAGCACCTAATGTCAACAAACACTGTGTGTGTGTGTGTGTGTGTGTGTGTGTGTGTGTGTGTGTGTGTGTGTGTGTGTGTGTGTTGGGGATTACAGCTTCCCTGGACATAATTATACAATCCTAGCTCACGCACAGTCTGGCCGTTTTTCTTCTTTTTTCTCTCTCCCTTTAATCTGAAAATCCCTCACAGGAAAAGATTCCTCTCTGTGTTTTAAAAAAGTTATTTTTCTCATCTTTGATTCCTTGAACTTCTGTTGATTGTGATTTGTTTTTCTCTCTCATTTCTCCATCTGTGTTCCTCTTTGCTCCCATTGCTCTCGCCCTTCTTTCTTCTCTTCCTCTTTATCCACATTTCCCTCCTTTTTAATCTTTAATTCCACCTCTAAACGTCTTATTCAGCGTTCAGTTGTTTGAAGCTCTCTCCTCTTCCTCTTCCTCTTCCTCTGGTTCCATTTCTGGTTTCAGAAAACCAAGATGGCGACGGACAAAGTGTCGAACTCCAGGCTTCAAAACATCCACACACCGATGATGACGTCACAGCGACCTCGTCCACTTCGTTCCTAACGTTTACGCTTCAAACGGGAATTCTTCAGCAGAAATTTAAGCTCTTTGAATATGTCTCGCAATTTTCATATTCATTTTTTTCTGCCAATCCCTCACTACAGTGTGAAGAAAACATCAGCGTCCTCAAACTAAAGGACAAACTTACTGTTTTTATACATCATTTATATAAGTTTTCCTTCTACGTTTAAAAGGCTGCAGGAAACAATTCCTACAAAATAAATGTTCAAAACTGGATGAATATGAAAGATCACATGAGAGTCATCTTCAGATTTTCATTCTGAACCGCTTTTAATGAAAAGATGTTTTCATCACTCGGCTGCAAAGTCTTTTTTTACATTTGATTTATTATTGGATCGCTCGTCTCTCTGTAATATCTTTGTATTGCTGTATTTAATTAAAGGAAGTTATATATTTTGAGAAATACTCTTAATGTTCCTGGTAAAGAGTTGTCTCAGCATTAAGTATATACTGTATATATATATATATGTATGTATATATTTATTATATTTTTTCTTTATTGCAAATTAATTATCTGATTTAATTGATAATAATAATTTAGGATAGGAATATATAAGCATTTTTTGCTTCTACCTATACCTTTTCAGTCTTTCAGTTTTTTTTAATATTATATAGAATATTGTATTGTATTGTAATGATTGACTGAATAAAACACACACACACACAAAAAAAAAAAAAGTACGTGAACTGGAACCAGGAGGTGATTAGCCTAGCTTAGCATAAAGACTGGAAGCAGGGGGTAACAGCTAGCATGGCTCCGTCCAAAACAACACAACACCTTCAACGCTCACAAGTCAACATGTTTGTTTGAACTGGAAATGCAGAAATAAAAAGTTTGGATTTTAATAAATGCTGGAACTACTTCTTGGCAAAAAGCCGGCAGTGAAAGGTGCGCTTGATTCGTCCTCACCTTGGGCAGGGAGGCTCTGGAGCCGGAGCTCTGCGTGGTCATGGTCAGCACGGTGGTGATGCCCAGGCCCACGCGGGCCGGAGCGGCGTCCATGTTGATCCAGAAGGAGACCCAGGACAGGATGACGATGAGCAGCGAGGGGATGTACATCTGGATCAGGTAGTAGCCCATCTGACGCTCCAGGTGGAAGCGAGCCTCGATGCAGGTGAACTTACCTGGAGAGGAGGAGGAAGAGCGCCTTCATTAAAAGGGAGGAAGATGAGAGGAAGAAAGAGAGATGGAAGCTGACGCATTTGAAGAGAGGAAGAAGGAATCCAGGTGATAGAATAACACGTACTATTGCAACGTCTCATAAAACAACGGTTCGTATGATATATATTTAAAAAAATCTCCTCATTTGATGTGTTTTTTTTACTACAAAAGTATCAATCTCCACTAGTTACATACAGTCGTTTCAAAATGGGATCAAAACTGCTACAAAGTTACTGGAGTCTGAAAGTCTCAATATTCTGATTCCACACCGGGAACGACTGGTGCTCTGCTGGCTGGAATATCCCTGTTTTATTGGACACACACACACACACACACACACACACACACACACACACACACACACACACACACACACACACACACACACACACACACACACACACACACACACACGCCTAGCTTCATTCCAACATCTATCAGACTCATTAATGTCTGAGTTAATTCGGGCGCTTGACCCTTTTTTATTATTTATTCTTGGACATTTTTCAGCACGCAAAAAATACGACCCGTGGTCACGAATAATAGTTATTTTGAATTGTGGGATTCATCTCTGAGCAGGAAATTGTGAGCTCATGAAAAAATGTGTTATTTAAAAAGACCCAACCAATTAATTTAATGACGACGACGCTGATTTCATAATGAGAAACGAGCTGGGCGGCAATTATCTTTTTTTAATAAAAAGTTAACTTCTGCCAAACAAAATAACAAGAGGGCACATGAGGTGGTATACATTCTGAGCATTACAGATTATTTAAAAAAGTTAAAAGAAAAATCAGGGTTCAGAAAAAATAAACCTTTCTAGTAAGTTTTGTTTAAATGTATTCTGATTTTAACCTCATGGTATCAAGCCCTGTTTTCTGAAAATCCAAATGCTTAATATACCCGTACTAAATTCAGATTATCTCCTCAACCACAAGGCCTATTTCAATAATTAAAAAAGAGATAATATACAGAATCGGGTTGATGGTCATCCAGGCAGAGGAGGAGAGAGGAGAACGATTCTTACGCTGCCTCCTATTTAAGGGTAATATTAAGAGTAATATATATATATAAATATACCCGTACTAAATTGCGATTATCTCCTATAAGGCCTATTTGAATAATTAAAAAAAGGTATAATATACAGCAAAACCCTTGGGAACATAGATAATAAGTTCATATATGTGTAACTGGTATATTGGTTTATGATAGTCCACAGAAAAGGAAAGAAAAATATATTTTGCAAAATAAATATAATTAAAAGTTGTATTTCCTTATCGTAACTATATTTGCTATATTTGCATTTCATATATAACATAGCTCTATATGTTAAGAGTATCTGTGAGAAGTTTGGCTTTGATTGAGTGAAGTTAAGTATTTTTAATAATCAAAAGGAAAAGAAAGAGGTTATCACTTCATAACGAGAGCCAATCATCTCGTCTCACGAGGTTTCTCTTTGGGAAATTAACTGAATTTGCAACTTTGCTCTGAAGAACAATCTTCTTTTCTTTTGTCGTTTCGTCTCCTTGTATTATCGTCCTCTGAACACTGACAGTCTTGTCCCCTGGAAACAAACAAGCAGGTGGAGCTGATGAGACAGAGCTTTACATTAAAGGAGTGATCCAGAGAGAGAGAAGGGATTAGAGGACTGGCAGTGAAAGGGAGGATGAGCCGGAGGGAGAGAGAAATATCGCCCGACCGGCGAGGAAGATGACAGCTTTCTGAGACAAAGTGTCATCTCGTCTTCGGCGCTCGCGCTAAGCCAAAGTGTAAACCGCCGGCGGGAAATCAGAGCGACACAAATGCTCGGCTTTGCAGAATATCAAACGGAACCCAACAAGATAAAGACGGGAACACAAACACAGCAGGTGGCTTATTTTGGGGGTTCACGATGCCGGTTACTACGTAACAGCCAGAGAAACAGAGAATATCTCTGTGCTGTGGAGCTTAACGTTGTTTAACCCACGATGAGCAAAAGTTATAAAATCATACATTTGCCGAAATTAATTCAGTGCCGAATTCACGAAGAATGGATCACGGTGGTTTCAATCTCTAGTTTCAAGTCTTCTTCAATACAGCATGATGCTCATTTAGTAAATTATGGTCATTTAGAGTCAAACAGACCATAAAGCAGGGGACGCTTTAGGGGCGGGGCTACAAGGTGATTGACAGGTTTTGTGTTTTCGTCTTATAACTTTAAGCCTTTTTACTTCATGGACGTTAATCGTCACACTTTAGTGCCTTCTATACATATCTTGGTTGTTCTTAGCTCCGCCCTCTTGTGTCACCAAAAACCAAGATGGCGGCTGCCAAAAACCAAGATGGCGACTGGCAAAAACCAAGATGGTGATGGCCAAAAACCAAGATGACGACAGCCATAAACCAAGATGGCGATGGCCAAAAAACAAGATGGCCACAGCCAAAAACCAAGATGGCCACAGCCAAAAACCAAGATGGCGACGACCAAAAACCAAGATGGGGACGGCCAAAAACCAAGATGGCGATGACCAAAAACCAAGATGGCTACGGCCAAAAACCAAGATGGCGACAGCCAAAAACCAAGATGGCGACGGACAAAAACCAAGATGGCGACGACTAAAAACCAAGATGGCGACAGCCAAAAACCAAGATGGCGACGGACAAAAACCAAGATGGCGACGACCAAAAACCAAGATGGCGACGACTAAAGTGCTGAACTGAAGGCTTCTAAATATCACGGTGACTGCACCATGAAAAGCTACATTTTGTGCAATTCTTAGCTCCGCCCTCTCGTGTCACCCAAAACCAAGATGGCGACGGCCAAAAACCAAGATGACTACGGCCAAAAACCAAGATGGCGACAGCCAAAAACCAAGATGGCGACGGACAAAAACCAAGATGGCGACAGCCAAAAACCAAGATGGTGACGACTAAAGTGCTGAACTGAAGGCTTCTAAATATCACCGTGACTGCACCATGAAAACGCAATTTGCCTTTTTTTTGGTGTCGATTGCAAATATCCACGAGTGAAATCATAAATATTGGCAAGAACACAGCAGGCGGAACGACGGTGGAGAGAAAAAGACAAAAGAAGCGTTCAGCCTGGAGCTCCAGGCCATCCTCACAATCTGGAAGGAACTGAAACAGCTTGGCTGTGAATGTTCTCCGGTTCCCAACAACTCTCTGAAGACAGGAACCGTTTCACCGCCGCTCTGCGTGACCTTCAGCGCCGATCTTTGTGAATTGGACTGTTGTTGCAGCGAGGCTCATCTGCATGGAAAGGGGCTGCTTCTGGCCAACACGTCTGCTCATTACCTCATTCGGATACGCAGCTCAGGAGCATCTCACCCTTTGAGAATCACGCGGCTTCCTTTGTGCCTCGTGATGAAGGTTTAGCGCCTGCCAAAGTCTGTGTACTCGGCCCCACGGTGTGTTTCAACATGGCCGCCTCACAGTGGCGTGACGGGGACTCTGTGCAGAGTCTTCTTGAGGATTGACGTCAAGAAGACTTAAAGGTCTTCTTGACGTTTTATTCTTCTCAACTGATTTATTCATCATCGTATCGTGTCGAAATAGGGTTCATTTATACTCGTAAAGGCCTTTCCAACGTGCTCACACACACTCACACACTCACACACAGCGAGCCACCATGCGACGTGCTGGCCGCACCATCTGGACTGGGATCGCTGGGCGAGTCCCAGCTTCAGATCTCCACCGCTGACATGTGTTCACGCTTCGTGTTGAGGGGCTTCTCCTAACGGCACGAGGCCGGTTTGATGTAATCCTCAAGCTCAGGTCGTCTGGGACGGGTCTACTTCCTGGTCCAAGAGTCAGAACTAAACACGGAGAAGCAGCGTTCAGCAGACCTGAAAGCTGCAGGTCTGCTGAGACCCTCAGAGACCCTCAGAGACCTTCAGAGACCTTCAGGGACGCTCAGCTCCTTTAAATCCAGATTTAAGACATTTCTGTTTGCTGTTGCCTTTAATTGAACCAGATTCAAGGATATTAATCCATTTCTGCATCTCACTACTGCATTTTACTTCGTAACCCTTTAAGCCCTAACCCTAACCCTAATAACCCTAACCCTAACCCTAATAACTCTAACCCTAACACCTAATCCTATTTGTTGTTTGAGTTGTGTTGATAGGTTGTACATCGGGATTATATATTATTGTAGCCCTGATTTTTATGTTTAATTTGATACCTAACATGTTTGTTTTTTTGGGGGGGAGGGATTTATACCATGATTTTTTCTTGATTTTCCTGATATAAAAGGGTCCCCCGATTGGAGGGTTTTGCTTTCTTTTTCTGCATTATGTTTCGATGCTTTTAATGCTTTCATGTGAAGCACTGTGAATCTCCCCATTGTTGAAATGTGCGATACAAATAAAGGGAAAGGAAAGTCGACTATTAGGAGGAGCGCGGTCCGCTGCCTTCCTCCTCTAAACCTCTCTGCTGTTTCACTGCAGTGTGCCTCGTAGATGAGCCCGATTATTTATGTATTTATGTTTTTAATCTCTGTCTTTGTTGCTCACACCTCCTCTACTTCGTGCTTTGTGCTCTGGACCTCGCGGCGATCACCTGACGATCCAACGGCCCGCCGGCTTTCAACCTCGAGCAGTTTTAGGATTCTTTTTTTTACTCTCTGTGGCCTCGTTTTTCACTGCAGTATAAAAGTCCGGCGCCTCTATGGAAACACACCGTCATGGTGGAAGTGGAGAGAACTCAAACCTGTCTTGTGTGACAGAGCCATGAATCATGAAGAAAGCAAGCTGCAGCCTGCAGGTCAGGCAAAGTTTCACAGAGTTGTTGTCACGTGACGGTTGAATCACGGCTTCAGAGGAGGAGCTCAGAATGTTGTTTTACAAGATCTGGTCAAAGTAAAAGTGTTTATTCAGGGAGAGATTTTAAATGTAGAATAACAATGTTTCTTTTTCTGATGGAAGTTTGTCGCACACGATGAGTTCAAGGACTGTCGGAAAGGACGCGCATCTGATAATAATGGCGTTTCTCTCCAGCTCCCGGCCGCGATGAACGGTGTGACGCCTCTGCTCACTCGCTGTAAGTTAAGTAAAAACACACAAAGAGTGTAACGACGCAGACGTCATCGCCGCAGACGCTCACGTCACCGCTGCAGAGGTTCATTCACACGGCAGACGCTCACGTCACCGCTGCAGAGGTTCATTCACACGGCAGACGCTCACATCACCGCTGCAGAGGTTCATTCACACGGCAGACCAGCCGCTCTGTCTCTCTGTGATGGAACGAGCGCTCACAAGAGAGCCAGAGAGCAAGATGGCCGACCATCCATTTAATCAAAGGAGATCAATGGACGGCAGCCTCATCAATTAGAGTTAACCCCGAACCACTGGAGAGGAAAGGAGGAGGAGGAGGAGGAGGAGGAGGAGGAGGAGGAGGAGGAGGAGGAGGAGGAGGAGGAAAGAGGAGTGGTGAAAGGAGGAGAGAGGTGTGACGTTAGAGAGAGGAGAACGAAAGATGAGGAGGAGAGGAAGATGTGAGAGGACGGAGGAAAGAGGGAAGGAAGGCAGGAGGAGGAGGAGGAGGAGGAGGAGGAGGAGGAGGAGGAGGAGGAGGAGGAGGAGGAGGAGGAGGAAGATGTGAGAGGACGGAGGAAAGAGGGAAGGAAGGCAGGAGGAGGAGGAGGAGGAGGAGGAGGAGGAGGAGGAGGAGGAGGAGGAGGAAGGGGAGGAGGAGAGTCGATGGGGTTGGACTTGATTTATAGCTGTGATACACTTCAGAGCTTTTAAGTGCTGTCCATATTTTCCATCTGATAAGAAGATTGAAATTATTCAGCCGGGCCTCTATCCCAGTGTGTGTGTGTGTGTGTGTGTGTGTGTGTGTGTGTGTGTGTGTGTGTGTGTGTGTGTGTGTGTGTGTGTTCAGTGCTAGTAAGCAGATGTTAGTTGACCACATAGCAAACACTTCCTGCTAGCCATCCCTATGACATCATCGTTAGCGGTTAGCTTACAGAGCTACGACTCCGTTTGAGAAATGACAGTTTTAACGTCTTTTGTTAAAAACAAAACGCCGGGGTCGTGGTGTGGTGTCGTGGTGTATACATACATATTATTCTGATTCTGACTACTATTATTTTAACTATAATAATAATAATCATATTACATTTGATCAGATATTGCTCACGTTTTTAATTCGTGAAGGTTTAAAGGATTCACTGTATAATATTCCATGAATATGATGGCTCCACGTTCACTTCCTGTCCGATGATGTCAGCAGCTTCGCTGACACCGGGCTCAAAGCGTGACGGTCTGGATGAAGCCGGTCGGCGTTAATGTTTTGGGTGAATGGACGATGAAAACGTCCCGGAGGTCTTTGAACGCCTCGCGAACCCAAACTCACGTTAAACATTTCAGCAGCCGGGAAACCAGAGCGGCCTGCGATGCAGCAGGAGGAGAAATTAGTATTTCAAACAGGGCTTTTTCTTTCTGTGTGTGTGTGTGTGTGTGTGTGTGTGTGTGTGTGTGTGTGTGTGTGTGTGTGGATGGAAAGAAATAAAGAAAGAAAAAAGACAGCAGTCAATGGGAGAGACGAGCAGGAGGAGGAGGGAGAGAGACAGAGAGAGAGAGACAGAGAGAGAGAGACAGAGCAGGTAAATGCTCTCTCTCTCTCTCTTTCTCTCTCTCTTTCTCTCTCTCTCCCTCTCTCTCTCTCTCTCTCTCTCTCTCTCTCTCTCCGAGTCACAATCGACTGCAGCTAATAAATCTGAGTAGAAACGACACCTTAATTCCCTCTTAATGCTTGATTGGGAAGCAGCGAGGCGTGTGCACACTCACGCTAACACACACACACACACACACACACACACACACACACACACACACACACACACACACACACACACACACACACAGTCATAAGAGATGAGTAGAGAGAGAAATATAATAAATCACGTAAAAAAAGATTTTTACTCGTCATTTTATTCTCTTTCAGCTCTTGGCCTAGTTTTTATATTTACTGTACTTCTGTTGTATAAACATAACCAAGTACTTCTGTTGTATAAACATAACCAAGTACTTCTGTTGTATAAACATAACCAAGTACTTCTGTTGTATAAACATAACCAAGTACTTCTGTTGTATAAACATAACCAAGTACTTCTGTTCCATAAACATAACCAAGTACTTCTGTTGTATAAACATAACCAAGTACTTCTGTTGTATAAACATAACCAAGTACTTCTGTTGTATAAACATAACCAAGTACTTCTGTTCCATAAACATAACCAAGTACTTCTGTTCCATAAACATAACCAAGTACTTCTGTTGTATAAACATAACCAAGTACTTCTGTTGCATAAACATAACCAAGTACTTCTGTTGTATAAACATAACCAAGTACTTCTGTTCCATAAACATAACCAAGTACTTCTGTTGTATAAACATAACCAAGTACTTCTGTTGCATAAACATAACCAAGTACTTCTGTTGTATAAACATAACCAAGTACTTCTGTTCCATAAACATAACCAAGTACTTCTGTTGCATAAACATAACCAAGTACTTCTGTTGTATAAACATAACCAAGTACTTCTGTTCCATAAACATAACCAAGTACTTCTGTTGCATAAACATAACCAAGTACTTCTGTTGTATAAACATAACCAAGTACTTCTGTCCCATAAACATAACCAAGTACTTCTGTCCCATAAACATAACCAAGTACTTCTGTTGTATAAACATAACCAAGTACTTCTGTTGCATAAACATAACCACGTACTTCTGTCCCATAAACATAACCAAGTACTTCTGTTGTATAAACATAACCAAGTACTTCTGTTGTATAAACATAACCAAGTACTTCTGTTGTATAAACATAACCAAGTACTTCTGTTCCATAAACATAACCAAGTACTTCTGTTGTATAAACATAACCAAGTACTTCTGTTGTATAAACATAACCAAGTACTTCTGTTCCATAAACATAACCACGTACTTCTGTTGTATAAACATAACCAAGTACTTCTGTTGCATAAACATAACCAAGTACTTCTGTTGTATAAACATAACCAAGTACTTCTGTTGTATAAACATAACCAAGTACTTCTGTTCCATAAACATAACCACGTACTTCTGTTGTATAAACATAACCAAGTACTTCTGTTCCATAAACATAACCAAGTACTTATGTTGTATAAACATAACCAAGTACTTCTGTCCCATAAACATAACCAAGTACTTCTGTTGTATAAACATAACCAAGTACTTCTGTCCCATAAACATAACCAAGTACTTCTGTTGTATAAACATAACCAAGTACTTCTGTCCCATAAACATAACCAAGTACTTCTGTTGTATAAACATAACCAAGTACTTCTGTTGTATAAACATAACCAAGTACTTCTGTTGTATAAACATAACCAAGTACTTCTGTTCCATAAACATAACCAAGTACTTCTGTTCCATAAACATAACCAAGTACTTCTGTTGTATAAACATAACCAAGTACTTCTGTCCCATAAACATAACCAAGTACTTCTGTTCCATAAACATAACCAAGTACTTCTGTTGCATAAACATAACCAAGTACTTCTGTTGTATAAACATAACCAAGTACTTCTGTTCCATAAACATAACCAAGTACTTCTGTTGCATAAACATAACCAAGTACTTCTGTTGTATAAACATAACCAAGTACTTCTGTTCCATAAACATAACCAAGTACTTCTGTTCCATAAACATAACCAAGTACTTCTGTTGTATAAACATAACCAAGTACTTCTGTTGTATACACATAACCAAGTACTTCTGTTCCATAAACATAACCAAGTACTTCTGTTATAAACATAACCAAGTACTTCTGTTGTATAAACATAACCAAGTACTTCTGTTCCATAAACATAACCAAGTACTTCTGTTGTATAAACATAACCAAGTACTTCTGTTCCATAAACATAACCAAGTACTTCTGTTGTATAAACATAACCAAGTACTTCTGTCCCATAAACATAACCAAGTACTTCTGTCCCATAAACATAACCAAGTACTTCTGTTGTATAAACATAACCAAGTACTTCTGTCCCATAAACATAACCAAGTACTTCTGTTGTATAAACATAACCAAGTACTTCTGTTGTATAAACATAACCAAGTACTTCTGTTGTATAAACATAACCAAGTACTTCTGTTGTATAAACATAACCAAGTACTTCTGTTGTATAAACATAACCAAGTACTTCTGTCCCATAAACATAACCAAGTACTTCTGTCCCATAAACATAACCAAGTACTTCTGTTGTATAAACATAACCAAGTACTTCTGTCCCATAAACATAACCAAGTACTTCTGTCCCATAAACATAACCAAGTACTTCTGTTGTATAAACATAACCAAGTACTTCTGTTGTATAAACACAAACAGGAAACACCATAAAAGGACGTGATGTGAGATCTAGTGACTGAAAACAGAATTTATATAACAAAGCAGAGGATTATCACCCCATTGTCTCTGCTGTGCGTGCACCGGAGTGTGTGTGTGTGTGTGTGTGTGTGTGTGTGTGTGTGTGTGTGTGTGTGTGGCTGAGTCGTGTCAAGGCTCCTCTCCTGGAGGTGCATCGTTCATCTGCTCAGCGGCGACAGCAGCCGTCAGCCTCTGCGTGAGTGATGGCTCCGAATCTGAACTAATCAGCCTGCTGCACACACACACACACACACACACACACACACACACACACACACACACACACACACACACACACACACACACACACACTGTGACCAGTGGTTTGGTGTTTTGGAGATTGGAGCTCACTGCGACCTGTCATTTTTGTATTTTTGTGGAAGAATAATTCCTTGAAAGTTTATTGATATGAAAACTCGCATCCCGGTTTTTCTACAGACCATAATAATTAATAATCTGTTCATGTTGTACATCTCCTGGTTAGAGAGCGTCTCGTGCGTCTGACGCGTTGGTCGTACACGTCCTTACAAATTAACACGTTATCACGTTGAGTTAGTGCAATAAAAGCGGGGATTTTCAAAATAATGTCACTATATTCTGAAAAAGAAAGTAAAATAAAATAAAAGCATATTAATTGAATAGTATTGCAATCGTAACAGTTTACTGGTTGTCATAAATCCTTTGATTAAGCAACAACTTTCTTCTGGACATCTCATTAATCTCTAAAAGGCAATATGTAAATTGTATTTTAACATTTTTCGTGAACCTTATTGACATATTTTGGCAGGAATTGATTTGCATGTCTGCTCTGCACATTTTAAACGTGTGACCTACAAACTAGCATTTAGTTTAGTAACTTCAACTCTGGATCACACGTAACTTCTCAGTTCCTCACTGTGTGTCTTTCTGCAGCAACATATTTGATTACCATATAAAATCCCTCCCAAATATTCTGTCTCTGACCGCCACCTACTCGATATGTATTTCATATTCATACAGTTGGACACATGGACAGATGGTTTTCATCCACACTCGAGGACCTGAAGGGAGAAACAGAGCGATGGTCCTCTCCTCCTCTCCGTCCTGATTTCTGTTGTTCTTCTTCATTCTCACATCACTAATATGATCCTTCTCTTTCTCCTTCTCCTTTTGCTTTCTCCTTCTAT
Organism: Myoxocephalus aenaeus; assembly: GCA_038501785.1. Classification (NCBI taxonomy): domain Eukaryota; kingdom Metazoa; phylum Chordata; class Actinopteri; order Perciformes; family Cottidae; genus Myoxocephalus; species Myoxocephalus aenaeus. The sequence continues at coordinate 4,418,393 of JBAMJR010000100.1, forward strand.
TCTTTCATGTTGCTTCACTTCCAACACTGTCCATTCATCTTTTTGCTATTATCACCTCTTTTATTTTGAAGGTTTCTTCACTTCTCTTTTGTCTCCAATCTTTTCCCCATCACTTTTTTCCCTTCCCATTCTCTATCTATCTCCCCACCTTTCCCTTTGTCTCTACATATCATTATTTTTCATCATCTCTTTCTCTTTCTGCTGTTCATCCTCTTCCTGGAAAGGTCTCCTAAAAAACGACATTCCCAGACAACGAAACCTATATATTTTTTCCCGGGTTACGTTAGTTTTTGATCTCCCATCCCATTTGACATTAATACACAAGTTATGTAACAAAAGTACTTTTAAGCTAAAATATCACGACGTTAAAATATGTTTCCCTCAAAACATGTGCAGTTTAGTTAGTCCTAAAATATATGTTGTTTGAATTAATATGTACACATATACAACTTTTCATCTAAAATAATGATGTTATTTTTGAGTTTGTGGCTGAAACAAGCGTTGCAGATCACAGTGTGTTTTTCTCGCTCCTCTCTGAGTCACACTGGAAGTGAAGAATGAAATATTTCTTCCATAAATAAAAAAGAGACTTTGGGTCTCAGGTAGAAGCTCCTCCACATTTCAAAGAATCTGTGATTCTGAATTTAGATCTTTCCTCCGTTCATTAGACAGAAACATCGCTCCCTCTTCTGCTTCTCCTGTTTCCTCTACACCTCTCTCTCCTCCATCTCTCATCTTTCCTTCTACAATGTAAATCCTGCAGAGAGAGAAAGCAAACAGGAAGGAGGGAGAGGAAGCAGTGGCGGCCGCTTGATGAGAAAAGAAAAAAGGAAAGCGTCGACGGAGAAGAGAGAGACGTGAGAACGAAGGAAAGATAAAGAAAGACAAACAGAGAGATGGAGCTGGTTTGTATCCTTTGTACTTTTCTCACGTCAACAACATCCACACCCGTCTGCGTTTCACACAAACAAGACATCCACTCCTCTCTCTGCAACACATATCAAGCGCACCCCTCTGATTTAAAACCTCCAGCCCCACGCCAGCATCTCTAGAGTCTATCCACACGTGCAATACGTTTAAGTACTTTTATATACTTTTTTTATTCAGTCTGTATATGTAATATTCTTCTTTACTGTTCTCTATTACTGTTTATTTATGTTACTTGACTTTTTATCTTTTATTCACTTGTGAGCAATGCTGCTGTAATCCTGTAATTTCCCCACTGCGGGACGAATAAAGGATTATCACGCCGTGGAGGAAGTTACTAATGTAACCCTGTTTCCGAGCTGAGCTCCCTGCATACTCGCTTGGGCGAAGATGACAACTGATTTATTCATCATCGTATCGTGTCGAACATTAATTGATCAAAGCATATCAGGTATGGAATATTGCATGATGGTCTGACTCAAAATGCGCCAAATATTTTTCAATGGATGTCAGATTTTGAGGCAACAAACTACGGCTTGTTTTCAGCAGTTGAGGATCAAAGCTAACGCTAGAAGAAGTAGAGGAAGAAGAGGAAGTAGAGGAAGAAGAGGAAGTAGAGGAAGTAGAGGAAGAAGAGGAAGTAGAGGAATAAGAGGAAGGAGAGGAAGAAGAGGAAGAAGAGGAAGAAGAGGAAGTACAGGAAGAAGAGGAAGTAGAGGAAGTAGAGGAAGTAGAGGAAGAAGAGGAAGTAGAGGAAGTAGAGGAAGAAGAGGAAGTAGAGGAAGAAGAGGAAGTAGAGGAAGTAGAGGAAGAAGAGGAAGTAGAGGAAGTAGAGGAAGAAGAGGAAGTAGAGGAAGAAGAGGAAGAAGAGGAAGTAGAGGAAGTAGAGGAAGTAGAGGAAGAAGAGGAAATAGAGGAAGAAGAGGAAGTAGAGGAAGAAGAGGAAGTAGAGGAAGTAGAGGAAGAAGAGGAAGTAGAGGAAGTAGAGGAAGAAGAGGAAGTAGAGGAAGAAGAGGAAGTAGAGAAAGAAGAGGAAGAAGAGGAAGAAGAGGAAGAAGAGGAAGAAGAGGAAGTAGAGGAAGAAGAGGAAGAAGAGGAAGGATAGGAAGTAGAGGAAGGAGAGGAAGAAGAGGAAGTAGAGGAAGAAGATGAAGTATAGGAAGAAGAGGAAGGAGAGGAAGGAGAAGAAGTAGAGGAAGAAGAGGAAGTAGAGGAAGAAGAGGAAGAAGAGGAAGGAGAGGAAGTAGAGGAAGGAGAGGAAGGAGAGGAAGTAGAGGAAGAAGAGGAAGGAGAGGAAGTAGAGGAAGGAGAGGAAGTAGAGGAAGTAGAGGAAGAAGAGGAAGGAGAGGAAGGAGAGGAAGAAGAGGAAGGAGAGGAAGGAGAGGAAGTAGAGGAAGGAGAGGAAGTAGAGGAAGTAGAGGAAGAAGAGGAAGGAGAGGAAGGAGAGGAAGTATAGGAAGGAGAGAAAGAAGATGAAGTATAGGAAGAAGAGGAAGTAGAGGAAGTAGAGGAAGTAGAGGAAGAAGAGGAAGGAGAGGAAGAAGAGGAAGGAGAGGAAGGAGAGGAAGGAGAGGAAGTAGAGGAAGAAGAGGAAGTAGAGGAAGAAGAGGAAGTATAGGAAGGAGAGGAAGTAGAGGAAGAAGAGGAAGTAGAGGAAGTAGAGGAAGGAGAGGAAGTAGAGGAAGTAAAGGAAGTAGAGGAAGAAGAGGAAGAAGAGGAAGGAGAGGAAGTAGAGGAAGAAGAGGAAGTAGAGGAAGTAGAGGAAGGAGAGGAAGTAGAGGAAGTAAAGGAAGTAGAGGAAGAAGAGGAAGGAGAGGAAGAAGAGGAAGAAGAGGAAGTAGAGGAAGAAGATGAAGTAGAGGAAGAAGAGGAAGTAGAGGAAGTAGAGGAAGAAGAGGAAGGAGAGGAAGGAGAGGAAGGAGAGGAAGAAGAGGAAGTAGAGGAAGAAGAGGAAGTAGAGGAAGTAGAGGAAGTAGAGGAAGTAGAGGAAGAAGAGGACGTAGAGGAAGAAGAGGAAGAAGAGGAAGGAGAGGAAGAAGTCCAGACTCACCCGTGTTGTAGTGCTTGGTGCAGTAGCGCAGGTCCTTCTCCTCTTTGAGCAGGAACTGAGGCAGCGTCAGGCCGTCGGCCACCTGCACGGCTCCCTTCTCGTCCCACTCGAATATGAGGTCGTTCATGGTGTAGCCGACTGGAGGAGAGAGGAGGGCGGGAGTCAGACCGCGTTCATCTCCGTGCGGGTCATTTGTGATATTCTTCTTCCCCGGGGAGGAAGATGATCTTCTCTGGTTGAGGTGAAAGGTCACCCAGTGAGAGATTCTGCTATTTGCCAAACCGGGTCCCGATGTTCGCCGTTCCTTTTCCAGCGATCGCTCACATCACCGGCCGACACTTTTATTTAACGCCTCGTGAAACAAAAGACTTGTGATTTATTTATTCGGACGCTCCGTCACGCTTTCAGACCATTACGAGAAGAGAAGGAAGGAAATAACGGAGAAAGGGTGAAATGAGTGGAGGAAAAGATGGAGGGACAGTAGGAATATAAGAAGGAACAAAGGCAAGAAATAGAGAATGAAGGAAGTGAGAACGTATGAAGGAAGTAGAAGTAAAGACAGAATGAAACACAGAACAGGGAGAAAATAAGTCAAAAGAAACAGTAAAGAAACGAGGACAGACGAACAGGACTTTCACCCGAGACATAGTTTTGTTACATAATTTATACTAATTTTACATGACAAATATGTTCTACATTCTAGTAGTTTTGTCGTGTAAGTAAACCTAAAACTAAATAAAGTTTTGTTGGAACTTTATTTCTGAAGCCACGGCGCTGTCCGTGGTGCTGAAGCAGCTCACAGATTCATAACTGCAAGTTTAGAAGCATGAATGAAAAGGCCACAAAGAAGTCAACATCATATCTGTGTGTGTGTGTGTGTGTGTGTGTGTGTGTGTGTGTGTGTGTGTGTGTGTGTGTGTGTGTGTGTGTGTGGTGACTCACAGCTCTCCAGTTGCATGATGCACGTCTGGACGTCCATCGGGAAGTTCTTCAGATCCATGGGACAGGCCAGGATCAGTGTTATTCTGCAAACACACACACACACACACACACACACACACACACACACACACACACACACACACACACACACACACACACACACACACACACACACACACACACACACACACACAGTCACTTAGTGCTAAGCGGATTATCCGGAGCTTTATCAGTGTAACTCATCCCAGCCACCTCACCACACAGAGGCAGATCACGACGTGTTTGAAATTGATAGAAATAAATACACAAAAAAATACAATAAAATAAAATCCATGTCGTCCTCTGCTGTTATCCAGACGGATTCAATTTAAGTGAATCGATTACTGGCATCAGAAGATATTTATATGAACATTTAGTTTCATGCTCACACAAACACTCACTCGAGCGCCAAACGCGGATTAATACGCCGCTGAAAATAGTCCCCGAAAGATGCACCTTTTCCCTCTCTTTTTGTTTGATAAAAACAGAGAAATGCAGAATATTTCATATTTGTTTGAGTAACTTTTGTGCAACACTTCAGTCCGCAGCTGTTTTAGGAAATGACTAAAACGTATAAATGTATTTATGTTTTAAACGCTGCCAGCTTCATCTGTTAATCATTTAATAAACAATACATTTGACAGATGTTAAAGAGACGGAAAGCTGAAGGCCGTGAGAGAACCGGGAGGTCAGAGGTCACGGCTTCTTCTTCTTCTTCTTCTTCTTCTTCACCTCCTGCAGGATCAGAACCTGCAGGAATAAACCTCGTTTCATGGAACGCTGATCCGTGAAACTCGGGAAATTAAAACGTCGGAGGCGGCCGGTCCCGCGTCGGCGTCGTCGTGGCGACACATTAGGTTTTCCCCGAGTCTCGGGCTCCGAAATTAATTACTGCTGTCGCGTGGCGGGAACGCGTCTCTGCAACTGCTCCCAGAAATTAATGGGGAAAAAAAAAAGTGATGTAACTGATTCGATGCATCGCTGAAATGAAAGGCGTTCATTTTGAAATGAGATATCAAACCGCTGGAAACACGTCAGACTTCGTAGAGAGAGCTGATTATTTTAAATTAGGGACGGAACTGTCTGTGTTTTCAACAATTAATTGAACCAGTTAGTTTTAAATATCACTCCATACATTGTGCAGTCTGTAAAATACATATAATATATTTAAATAATGGTCTTAGCGCTGCTAATTTCTTAATTTTTAAGGCTTTTAACTGAAAATAATTGATAGTTCCACTGAATTATAATTAATTCAGCACTCGTGTGAAACCCTTTCTGTAGCCGTCTCCCTCCGGGTCCATTTAGTAGCAGCTTCTGGAGCTTTCAGTCACATCACATGGTCTCCGATGGAACTCTGACTCCGTCTGCTCCTGAAGACCATGAGACGCGACTGAAAGCTCCGGCGGGAATACTAGACGGCTCTCCTGGTGATCCTCCGTCTTAAAAACATCATTGTGGGTCGGATCTTTTCGGACTAATTCCCATGATGCTTTGCGGCATGTTGTTTTAATCAGGGAGCCCGTTATCTGTCAGAGGACTCTGGAGGCAATTCTGAGATTTAACAAGTTATTAATCATCATCATCATCATCATCATCATCATCATCATCATCATCATCATCATCATTATCATCACCTCTAAGTCCCTAAATATTAAGTTAAATCAAAATTAAGTAAGAAAACCCTTAAAAAAGTTAATAATAATAATAATAATAATAATAATAATAATAATAATAATAATAATAATAATAAAGGAAAAAGAAGCTCCCAGTTTCTGCAGAGTCGGCGCCGTCAGCAGGTTGTCATGACGAGCAGGAGGTGATTTGGCTGCACACACACACACACACACACACACACACACACACACACACACACACACACACACACACACACGTCCAGTCGGCCTGACGTACAATACTTTGCAGCGTTTGCACATCGTTAGCCCCGACAGGATGCTGAGTGTGTGTTACACACACACACACACACACACACACACACACACACACACACACACACACACACACACACACACACACACACACGACGAGGCCTCCACAGATGTCCCACTTTCTCCAGCTCTGTGGTTTCCTGTTTGCTGCATCAAGACACCGAAATGCCAAACGCTGACCCAAAATAAAAAAATAAAACCCGCGTTCCGTCCAGATGGAGCTGAGCTCCGGCCCTGCAGGTGATTTCTGTGCTTTTGTTCCAGCGTACAGGAGGAGTCACACGGGACAGATGCTGAGGCTGATGACCTCACGCTGAGCGCTCACAACGGGGACGAACACGTTTTAATGTTGGAAAAGATGGAATAACAACGCCGTTCTTTTTCCGCTGTTCTTTCTACAAGCAAGCAGAAATATTCTTTAATGGAAAGGAATCTGCCAGAATCCATTTTATATCTCTTCTTTTTGGGGGATAATGTGTTTTAATGAGTCAGAGACATCGACAGCACGGGCTGTGAGACTTTTTACATTTTGTCAAATTGGCCCCATTAACTGAACAAATTATAATCAGCAGCGCTTCCTGTATTATCACTGCAATTATCACTTTGATAGAAAAGAAGACAGAACTCCATGAAGCAGAAGTCAGCCATTAAAATTGTCCATTATTATTCTTTAAACCACATTACCTTTTCTGTTTCCTATCATGTGTTTGTTATGTTCAGGTTGTGCACGGAAAATACATGAAGGGAAATTAAAATTCATGCGACACATATGCGTTTATTATTGTCACCCAATTAGCAGTGCGACATTATTTAAAATATCCTCGTATGATTTACCATCATGTTAGATTTTGTGTTATCACTTTATAATAAATACACTATTTAGCATTAGTAAAGCATGAATACACACTGAATTCATCATTTATAAAGTATTATTCCAACATGAACACTCATTAGTAATTCATTAGTATGCAATTCATAAACAGTTATAAATGTTTAATTCTTGATTAATAAGCTTTGGTTTTCATACTTTATAAATGATGGATTCCCCATTTGTAAATGAAGTATTAAGGACTTATAGATGATTAATAAGTTATAAATGTACTTGAATTAATCATGAATTGCAGCTTTTTTTTTAATCATTTACTAACACTTTACAAATGATCTTATTAACCATCTATAAGTCCTTAATACTTCATTTACAAATGGGGAATCCATCATTTATAAAGTATGAAAACCAAAGCTTATTAATCAAGAATGAAAACATTTATAACTGTGTTTATGAATTGCATACTAATGAGTTGGAATAATGCTTTATAAAATATTAATTCAGTGTTTATTCATGCTTCACTCATGCTAAATAGTGTGTACTTATTATAAAGTGCCACCAATTTTGTTTTAGAGAAAACTGACTTTTTCCCTCCAAACACATTTTGTATTTTGTACTAAAATTCTTCAAATTAAAGAATACAAAATGTTCCTTTCGACGTCGCGCCCCACAAACGTGACGTCATAAGCGCGTATGAAGACCCGGGGATCTGACGGTCCAATCCCAAAGCGCGCTCTGGTCAGCGCTCCACGAGGAGCGATAAACATCGGAGGGGAAAACAGAGTAAACAACATTTACAAGAACCCATTTTCTCCATCTCTGCTCTGGACGGATTAATATCCCGCCGCCGCCGCCGAGATGCAGCTGATGGACGGAGGGCTCGTCTGACGCTGTCGAGTTAACGAATGAGAGCGCCGGGTTCATCCCGCTTTCTACCCGACGACACGATATCTATAAAGGGCCAATCTCACCAGAACGAGGCTGATAACGGATCGGAGTCGCCGCTGGAATACTAACCGGCTGAGTAGATTACCATGGCTGCTGCGGCCCTGAGCAGAGGCAATAAAGGAGGAGGAGGAGGAGGAGGAGGAGGAGGAGGAAGAGGAGCCGGCGGGCTAAAAGGTTTTGTGGGCTGAAGGCAGCTATAACTCTGAGAGCCTTGAATGGGATGTCTTGGAAAAGAAAAGAGAAAAAAAAGAGGAGGAAGTGGAACTCTGGAGGAAATAAAAAACCTGCAACTCTGACGCAATAAGAGCCGAAGACGAAGGTCTTTGGAACGCAATAAACAGGAAAGTCAGCGCCGTCGCCTTCTGTCTTCCATCATAGTTTGATAACCGATTGTTTCAATATAACCTTCAGACTTATTACCTTTCTCCTTCCCTCCTCTGCTGCGACTCTAAACTTTTCCTATTACGGTTAAATCTCTTTTAAATGACCGTCGGACAGTTACAGCCCGGCGGCGTCGAGGCAGTAACGTTTTACAGCCGCGGAAAGTTAATTCTGCGGTTGCACTTTTAATGAAATAGCCTGGATGTGGGCGCCGAGACGTTAACCGGCTTCCCTCCGCTCACCGGATGCTGTACAGCACGTTGCCGTTTTTAGAGATGCGCAGCAGCTTGTTGTCGGTGGTGACCTCGTGGAAGTTGGCCCCCTTCTCGTTGGCGAAGAACAAGTCGGGTTTCCAGATGGAGTCCAACATGGAGGGGTCGAGGTCCAGCGAGTCGTCGGGGTACTCGCTGTAGGCCAGCCGGGGGTCGTTCCACTGCTGCCGGAGGAAGATGTTCACCCGGTAGTCCTGAGAGGAGACAGAGCACAGAGCGGGTCAGAGCGGCGGCAGAGAGACATCTGTTCTGGGGAGGAGGAGAAAACAATCAGACATATCTCTGCAGGCTGGACACGGACCAGAATGCAATGCGGCAGCCACACGGGCGCCTCGTTGTCGGTTAAAACAAGCGAGGGGAAGTCTACGTTGATGCATTTGTCAGGTAACTTCTGCACTGCTGCTTCCGTTGTTGAGCATTTAAATTAAGTGAACTTTATTTTGAAAGGACTGTGCATGTAAGGAGTGGACATTGACACGCGTTGCTGGCTTCAACAAAACATATGAACATGCCTTACGAAGCTAAACGCAAGCAGAGATATTCAGAGTGCAGTAACATAGCTAGCGCATGTTAGCTTCTCCAGCTAGAGTACTTTTGTTACACTTCCTGTTATCTCTCATGAAATAACAGCCCTTTTCTTCCAGGTGAAAAGCTTAAAAAAAACAGCATTAATAATAATACTTTTAATTTATATAGCGCTTTTCCAGATGCCCAAAGACGCATTAAGGATCTGGTTCTCTGGATATCGACTCGACTTGCAATGGGAACCGGCTCAGATGTAACGACGGGAGATGTAATTCATATCCGACACTTGAATCGTTCAGATGGAACTATTTTTGATCCAAACGACCCCGTTTCCTCCACCGCTCGGCGACTTTATCATTTATCTTTGATAAAGCGTCCATCTCATAAAGCACCGTCGCTTTCATCGCCTACGACGATCACGACTTCGTCCTCTGGAGGTCTCGTCTCTCTGAAACACGAGGCTCGTTGCAGAGAAAAATTGATTTGGCAAATTACATCAAACCGGCAAAAGCTATCAAGCATAAATCCCAGAAACCCCCTTGAACAGGAGGATGTAAAAACGTATCCGCGGGGAGGCGCTCCCCTGGTGGAGGCTCATGGAGGATGGGCAGGTGGTTACGGGTCTTCCTCCATAAGCCGTTTCCTCCATGTTGGAGGTTTTTTACTGATCTGAACGATTTGTGGCCATGTCCGCCATCTTTCTTTTTTCATGCCCGTGAGCCGCTGTGTGGCCTCAGAGCCTTCCAGCCTTTCAGCTCTCTCTCTTCTCATTGCTGTTCTCTTCCTTGAAGGCTGCTGTCTGCTGTGGTTTGATTGATAAAGCACTCTTTTGTGTTTTTACAAAACAAAAGAGTCAAAGTTGCCAGGAATAGAGGGACGTCGACAGGCAGATGGATGTGCGGACAGTAAACTGGAGGGCGGCCGAAGGTCATCGGGCCGCCGCTCCCTCTTTAGTCTCAACGCGGGGAGATGGAGAGATGGAGTGGGAGGACAGGCGGAGAGAAAGATGAACAGGAGACGGAGGGCCGGGTTTCAAAGACGCTCACGAGTCACTTCAGAGAACAGAGTGGTTTCTTTGCAATGAGGAGGATGGATGAGACTCAAAGGACCAACGCACGACCACCCAGCTGCAGAGCACCACCGGGTTGTTTCATGTTCCTCATTGACGAAGGCTGGCCTACTTCCTCTCTCAAGTCTTTTGCCCGAGGGCAGCCATCTTTGGTGGCGTTTACAAACCATTGACTACAGACTGTATGGAAGGAGTCACCCGCTGGTTTGTGGACGGATGTTTTGAAGCCTCGAGTTCCACGATTGTGGCCGTCGCCATCTTGCTTTTTTGCAACCAATGGTGCACACAATTCACATCTTTAACGTCAAGTCTTTTAACACTGATAATATCTGCGCTAGCCATCCGTGCTACTGCATTCAAGCTTTCCAAAAAATGATGACGGACACCATCGTCTAATGTTAAGATGCATTTTGTTCACATCTACAAATCTGTTTTCATAAAAGTTGGGGGAAATAAATCTCAAATCAAATCATCCGTAGTGTTAAATCCTCATGTATTTATACTTATATATATATATATATATATAAAGTCCTGTTCAAATACGACTGCGGTCGGATGTTTGACTTTACTGATCCAAACCAAAGACTCAGAGAGATCCAGATGTAAAAGGTTTCATCCAGATGGAGTCTGAGTCCCTGGAGGTTAAACCCTGCAGCTGAACTTTCCCCGTGCGGCTTCACAACCTCCGGCCTCCGCAGTTTAACCGGGAGATCAAAACCTTCATGGGTTTGCCAGAGCAGCAATACGAGTAGGGATGAGATCACGTTGCCGTGGACTCGCCCTCCAGCAGGGGGCGTGTTTTGGGGGAGGGGCTTAGATTTATTCAGGTTGGAAGCTTTGAAAATCGACACCGTAATACTTTGATGTAAATCTACGTGAAATTCTTACAGTGACCTGCTGTATTATGCTTATATTTTGATGTGAAAGCAATGCATTCTGGGAGTCACGATGCTTGGTCCCATGACCCCAACGGTCAAATGTTTACTTTCACAGTAATGTACTGTTTACTGCTGACAAATTACTGTACATTTTACAATATATATATATATATATATATATATATATATATATATATATATATATATAGTCGATATAACATATTTCTGTATGCTTTGATTACAGTGAATTGCTGTATTCTTGTGGTACATAAGATATTCCATCATTGCCAGTAATTCACTGTCATTTGACAGTAAAAGGTGTTACAGTGGTCAGAGTTGCCTACACAAGCTTTAAATGACTGATAAAGAACACATTATGAAACTGGAAAACAACAAGTTGGACACTCAGGTGTTTCTCCCAAAACTGTCACCTGTCAAGGAAACACAAGCATTGTTTTTACCAATGTTTTAACAAAAGATAATGTATTCTGTGTGCTCCTCCAGCATCTCGTCCAATGGCTGCTTTGAGGGTTAGAACGTAGAATGGAAAGTTGTTTCCAGGCAGAAAATATTAAATGTTGCTCCCTTTGAGGTTTATAGTAAAACCTCGGCCGCCTGCTGTCCGTTCCCCGCCTCACGATCTGAGATGGAGTGTCTTCATTCAGCGCGGGGTGACATTTACCTCGCCCTCCATCCCCCTAATTGTCAATTATTCTCAGAGCACGGAGCTCGGCCGCTTCGGCCGGGCCGGAGATCATTAAGCTGCGTGGGGTTGCAGAAAAGCATCGGCCGGGACGACGCGGGGGGCATTTAAAGGAGCAATCAGCCACAGTGCTGCGTATGTGTGTGTGTGTGTGTGTGTGTGAGAGAGAAACATGGCAATCAGCTCCTCTGAGACCCATTCGCCCGTTTATCACTGTTTATTCCGCGGAATATCTCACACGAATCAAATGAGCTCGACCTTTCCGGGGAAGGAGTCGCCTTGATGAAGAATATGATGAAGAACCTGCCGATGGAGGAACGAGAGGATACAGAGGAGAGGAGCCCACGCCGGCGCCATCCGTCATGCAGCCGCCTGCCGCTTGACACCGGCTTGGAAAGGGCAAAGAGAGAGAGAGCGGCCTTGACGGAGTCGCTGAAGTCAAAGAGGATTATGATCCCAGTGATCGCACGAGTCAGAGTTTTCACACAGATAATTGTGGCGATGCTACTGAACTCTTCAGCAGCGTTTATTTATGTTAAAGAGACTCATCAGTCATGCAGCTACTCCGGCCTTACATCCTGCATTGATAGAAGGCGTGTCTTAACACTTGCCTTCTCCCTGCTGACCACCAGGGGGCGACTCCTGTGGTTGTATAGAAGTCTATAAGAAAATGACTTCTCTCTTGATTTATTACCATTAGTTTTAGTCAATCTCTAGTTTCAAGTCTTCTTCAATACAGCATGATGTTCATTTAGTAAATGATGGTCATTTAGAGTCAAACAGACTGGGATGCTTTAGGGGCGGGGCTACAAGGTGATTGACAGGTCGACACCAGAGACGTATACGACGTCTCTACGTCACTCCTCCTCAGTCCAAATGTGGTAACTTCCGTTCATCGGTTGCGTAAAAAACTAAAACATGTCGACGCCCGTAATCCAAGATGGCGACGGCAAAAACCCCAAACTCGAGGCTTCGAAATATCAGTCCGCAAACCAATGAGTGACATCGCGATGGCTACGCCCACTTATTTTACGCAGGATGTGATTGATAGCACAACCAATTTTACGTAACGTAACGCATTTCATCATCACGTCAACGGTTACTTTTGGTTTCACACGGGACTTGAACGGCGGCCTCCTGGGTGAAAGTCCTGTTTGTTTGATCCATCCATCACTTAAGTCCCGCCTACCCTGCATGGGCCTTCACGCTTGTTATTCTTGTTGTCATAACCATGGATGTAAAAAGAATAAAGAGTGCAAAGCGGTGCGTGTGCTTCATCAGCTGCTCAAACCGAATGCAAAAACACTCGCCGGTTTCCCCGTGAAACTCGTTCATATTTTATTTTGAAATGCCTTGAAAGCCAATCGTGAAACCACAGATTGTTTCATGGGAAAAAAACTCATCTCCGTCCCATAAAAACGACGGTTTCGCGGGTCACGGGCTCCTCGTGGCTGCAGATGGATGCACATCTCAGCCGAGAGGCCGATGGGCGGTGCGGCGCACCGGCGTTCAAACGAGGGGGAAGTCGTTGGCGGGGGCAAATAAACGATATCAGGGAATGATCTAGAACTGTGTGCGAAGCGGACGGACGTGTCGTCGGCTCCGTGATGAACACTTGAGGGAAAGTGCTGCAGGAAGACATGCCGCTCCTTCGTCTGCAGGTTCACACCGGCGGTGTAATATCCTGCCAGAAGGCCGGCGGAGCGGAAAGCTCTGGAACGTTCCAATGCACCACCGCCACGCTGCTGGGAACCCATTAACACGGGAAACGCTGTACTTACACAATTCCGCACTCATTTCAGCATGTATTAAACTCAGGCGGTAAACCACGCATGGGAGGCTGCAATCTTCCTCCCCCCTCTTCCTCTTCTTCCTCTTCTTCCTCTTCTTCTTCTTGTTCTTCCTCCTCCAACAAGCAAGCAACACCAGAGGAAACAGCGGCGGCCATGTTCTAATCCCACGCCTGTCATCACTTCCTGCCGGCTCCCTGGAAGCCGCTCAGGTGAAGGGAGGAAGAGGTCGGAGGTCACGGAGGCACGTCTGTCTCACTGGGTGGGCTCAAAGGTCGGGGTCGCCATGAGACGTTTGCAGGTTTGAGCGCTGCAGTATGATGCAGGAGTCGTGCATCAATAACCTGTTTCCTCTCATTACATCACACACTGGGAGCTCCACGGCTCAGACTCAACCCGGTCGGACCGAACGGTTCTTCCATCAGGACACATTGCAGCACCTGAACATCCCAGAATAAAAAGGTGGTTTTCTGTTTGATATCTGGACCAGAACTGTGAGACTGAAATAGTGCTGACTGTCCAGCTGCAGAGAGGCAGTGCAGATATCATAAAGCACGCGCTCACGTTCAGATACAGGTTATCCTACAATAATCAGTAGAAATATTCTCTTCTTTTTCTTTCTCTTTATTAACTTGAACGACCCATAACTATTATATTGTGTTATAGTTATAGAAAGAGGAGGGTCTGGAACCCTAACGTGTATGGATATTTAAACTTGACGTAATGCAACGCACGTTAAGTTGAATCAAATATGATCATTTTCCAAGCATCTTGTATCCTAAACAAGTTATTTTGTCTCAATCCTAAATGTTAATTAACCACAAGAGTAAAACTGAAGCGACTGATAGCGACCATGAAAAGGGCTGATAGCATAAAGTGTTCCTTTAAGGGAGACAACGCGATAGATGGAGAGAACGAGTGACAGCTATACAGAGAGAGAGAGAGGGGGAGAGAGAGAGAGAGAGAGAGAGAGAGGGGGAGAGAGAGAGAGAGAGAGAGAGAGGTGATAGAGGTTTAGTGTGGAGGATAAAGAGTCTGACGCTGTGGTGAAGGAGGTAAAGTACAAAATGACCAACTCTCCTCTATTATACGTCTTACATGTTTAGTAAATATACAATAAAAAAAACATTGATATTGCTCATACACATTAGATTTAGAGATGTATACATTATATCAATCTGTTTAAGTCCTTTTATGTTTGTATCCTTCTTTTTCTTTTTCTTCGTATTTGATGTCTTTTAATAAATTATTTACAAATAATGGTCCAGTGGATTTAGATGTCTTGGTCCTGTCACTTTGATCCACATGTGATGTGACGTGTGTGTGTGTGTGTGTGTGTGTGTGTGTGTGTGTGTGTGTGTGTGTGTGTGTGTGTGTGTGTGTGTGTTAGAAAGTGAAGCAGAATGGTGTGTTTGATTTTCAAGTGTGTGTTTAACAGCTGGTGTGAGGACAAGTCTGTTCTCATAAGGAGAGGATGAAACGAGTGGGATGAAGAGTGAGAGAAGGGTTTGCGTGTGTGTGTGTGTGTGTGTGTGTGTGTGTGTGTGTGTGTGTGTGTGAGGGACAGAGAGAGAGAGAGACAAAGAGTGAGCAGGGAGAGCGCTGAAACAGGAATAAAGTCGCGTACCGCCGGGACTTCAACACGCACTGCGCCATTCTACCGACTCCATCTATCACTGTGCTGCGGCCCCAGCAGTGTGTGTGTGTGTGTGTGTGTGTGTGTGTGTGTGTGTGTGTGTGTGTGTGTGTGTGTGTGAGGAGCCGTCCTCGGCCTCCGGCTCGCTCCGGTCGCCTCCGGAGCCGTAACATTGATTTTGTGGCATGATGAAACACCGATGAATCCAATTATGTCAGCACTTCTAATCCACCTTTTATTTGAGAGATCAGAGCGGCGGCAGCGAACGGGGTCTCCAGCCCCAGCGTCAAGGGGCTCAACTTGACGGACAGCCTGAGAGGGACGGTGCAGTTCTGACGGGTCGGACAGCGGCTCGGACGAGGAGAAGTTAGAGAGAGACATCCAACATTCAGGAACATCATGTCCTTATGAACTAAACTAGTGATACGTAAGAAGCCCATCTTTTGAGGAGATGCTTCACAGGTGAGGGAACACTCTGCCCTGCAGGTGAGGGAACACTCTGCCCTGCAGGTGAGGGAACACTCTGCCCTGCAGGTGAGGGAACACTCTGCCCTGCAGGTGAGGGAACACTCTGCCCTGCAGGTGAGGGAACACTCTGCCCTGCAGGTGAGGGAACACTCTGCCCTGCAGGTGGCGCTCTAGGGAAAGTCAGGAAACACACAATGCAGCAGGATTCCTCCTCTGGAGACCATGAGACCCGCTGGAGACTGACCTCACACTCTGGAGTCTGATTCATCCTCATCCCTCCATCTCTCCATCTCTCCCTCCCTCCATCTCTTCCTCCCTCCATCTCTTCCTCCCTCCATCTCTCCCTCCCTCCATCTCTCCCTCCCTCCATCTCTCCCTCCCTCCATCTCTTCCTCCCTCCATCTCTCCATCTCTCCCTCCCTCCATCTCTCCCTCCCTCCATCTCTCCCTCCCTCCATCTCTCCATCTCTCCCTCCCTCCATCTCTTCCTCCCTCCATCTCTCCCTCCCTCCATCTCTTCCTCCCTCCATCTCTCCATCTCTCCCTCCCTCCATCTCTCCCTCCCTCCATCTCTCCCTCCCTCCATCTCTCCCTCCCTCCTCGGTTTTCCCATCGATTCGTTCTCTGTAGGACGTAAAGAAATCTGGAGTTTGTTCTGCATGACGAGGATCTGCAGCCGGCAGCAGTATCAATGCAGCGGTGTGTGTGTGTGGTGTGTGTGTGTGTGTGTGTGTGTGTGTGTGTGTGTGTGTGTGTGTGTGTGTGTGTGTGTGTGTGTGTGTGTGTGTGTACTGGGGAAGACTCAGGATATCCTCTTTTCCTCAAGAAGAGCTTTGGTTTCTCTTATTCTCTTCCTCCCTTCCAGGCTTCCTCTTTCTTTTTTCTCATGCGTTACAACGTTGTAACTATAACGTTAACTATAACGTTATAGTTAACGTTATAGTTAACTATAACGTTAACTATAACGTTATAGTTAACGTTAACTATAACGTTATAGTTAACTATAACATTATAGTTAACGTTATAGTTAACTATAACGTTATAGTTAACGTTATAGTTAACTATAACGTTAACTATAACGTTATAGTTAACGTTAACTATAACGTTATAGTTAACTATAACATTATAGTTAACGTTATAGTTAACGTTAACTATAACGTTAACTATAACGTTATAGTTAACTATAACATTATAGTTAACGTTATAGTTAACTATAACGTTAACTATAACGTTATAGTTAACGTTATAGTTAACTATAACGTTATAGTTAACTATAACGTTATAGTTAACGCTAACTATAACATTAACCACGTGTTACAACGTTAACTATAACGTTAACTACAACGTTAACTATAATGTTAACCACGTGTTACAACGTTAACTATAACGTTAACTACAACGTTAACTATAACGTTAACTATAATGTTAACCACGTGTTACAACGTTAACTATAACGTTAACCACGTGTTACGACGTTAACTATAACGTTAAATATAACGTTAACTATAACGTTAACCACGCGTTACAACGTTAACTATAACGTTAACCACGTGTTACGACGTTAACTATAACGTTAACTATAACGTTAACTATAACGTTAACTATAACGTTAACTACGTGTTACGACGTTAACTATAACGTTAACTATAACGTTAACTATAACGTTAACTATAACGTTAACTATAACGTTAACTATAACGTTAACCACGTGTTACGACGTTAACTATAACGTTAAATATAACGTTAACTATAACGTTAACCACGCGTTACAACGTTAACTATAACGTTAACCACGTGTTACGACGTTAACTATAACGTTAACTATAACGTTAACTATAACGTTAACCACGCGTTACAACGTTAACTATAACGTTAACTACAACGTTAACTATAACGTTAACTACAACGTTAACTATAACGTTAACCACGCGTTACAACGTTAACTATAACGTTAACTACAACGTTAACTATAACGTTAACCACGCGTTACAACGTTAACTATAACGTTAACTACAACGTTAACTATAACGTTAACCACGCGTTACAACGTTAACTATAACGTTAATCACATGTTACGACGTTAACTATAACGTTAAATATAACGTTAACTATAACGTTAACTATAACGTTAACTATAACGTTAACCACGCGTTACAACGTTAACTATAACGTTAACTACAACGTTAACTATAACATTAACCACGCGTTACAACGTTAACTATAACGTTAACTACAACGTTAACTATAACGTTAACTACAACGTTAACTATAACGTTAACTACAACGTTAACTATAACGTTAACCACGCGTTACAACGTTAACTATAACGTTAATCACATGTTACGACGTTAACTATAACGTTAAATATAACGTTAACTATAACGTTAACTCCATGTTAACCACACATTCAAGTGAACTGCCCCGCCTATACAATGTGCTAAAGCTGTTTCTCAATATTAAATATGCACAATCCTCCTTCGTCAAAACGCGTCACAGAGCGACGCCCACGCCGTCTTTACATGACAAGGTAAAACATGACCAGTAGGCCTGAGATCATGTCGCTGTATGAATATTAACAGGAACTAGAATCACCAGAACACCGGCGTGAGTGGGTGAGTGGGTGAGTGGGTTCTGCTGCAGAGGTTTCACACGTTCACCTCCTCATGCGTCCGCTCACGAGAACACGGTTCATGCGTTCAATGGAAGTTAGAGTGCAGCAGCGTGCGCTTTCTTTTTTTAGAAACATTCATGGATGCCGTGGCAGCTGAGATCACCTGCTGACACACACACACACACACACACACACACACACACACACACACACACACACACACACACACACAGGGCCTTGTTGTTCTGTGACGGCCGGTGGTTCAGTTATATTAACGCTAATGGATTTTCGGTGTAATGAATGAGCGTATGTAAATGTATAAATATATATATATATATATATATATATATATATATATATATTTCCGCTCATTGCCAGCAAACACACACGCAGCAGCGTTGTTATGCAAATGTCTTTCAAATGAAGTGTTTGAAATGGGATCCGAGCTCAATGAGGTGGAGGCGATGCTAAACACTCGCAGGGCAGGAGGTGTTTTCCCGTTTCAAAGGAAATGGAAATGAAAGTGTTCGGCATATGAATCTACACATGGAGCTTATTACTTTATTACAGAGTCATGTCAGGAATAACTGAGCTCACCATTGTTGTTTCAGCGATGGACCCGAAACTGTTGATAAAAATGTTGCAGGTTACGTTCACCGGAGGACCTGCAGAGAGGAAAGAGAGGGAAGAGAGGGAAGAGAGGAAAGAGAGGGAAGAGAGGGAAGAGAGGGAAGAGAGGGAAGAGAGGGAAGAGAAGGAAGAGAGGGAAGAGAGGGAAGAGAGGAAAGAGAGGGAAGAGAGGAAAGAGAGGGAAGAGAGGGAAGAGAGGAAAGAGAGGAAAGAGAGGGAAGAGAGGGAAGAGAGGGAAGAGAGGGAAGAGAGGGAAGAGAAGGAAGAGAGGGAAGAGAGGGAAGAGAGGAAAGAGAGGGAAGAGAGGAAAGAGAGGGAAGAGAGGGAAGAGAGGGAAGAGAGGGAAGAGAGGGAAGAGAAGGAAGAGAGGGAAGAGAGGGAAGAGAGGGAAGAGAGGGAAGAGAGGAAAGAGAGGAAAGAGAGGGAAGAGAAGGAAGAGAGATAAAGAGATAAAGAGAGGAAAGAGAGGGAAGAGAAGGAAGAGAAAGAGAGGGAAGAGAGGGAAGAGATAAAGAGAGGAAAGAGAGGGAAGAGAAGGAAGAGAGAGAAAGAGAGGAAAGAGAGGGAAGAGAGGAAAGAGAGGGAAGAGAGGGAAGAGAGGGAAGAGAAGGAAGAGAGGAAAGAGAGGGAAGAGAAGGAAGAGAGGACAGAGAGGGAAGAGAGGGAAGAGAGGGAAGAGAGGAAAGAGAGGGAAGAGAGGGAAGAGAAGGAAGAGAGGGAAGAGAAGGAAGAGAGAGAAAGAGAGAAAGAGAGGAAAGAGAGGGAAGAGAAGGAAGAGAGAGAAAGAGAGGAAAGAGAGGAAAGAGAGGGAAAGAGAGAGAAAGAGAGGGAAGAGAGGGAAGAGAAGGAAGAGAGAGAAAGAGAGGAAAGAGAGGGAAAAAGAAGAAAAGAGAGGGAAAAGAGGGAAAAAGAGGGAAAAAAGAAGAAAAGAGAGGGAAAAAGAGTGGAAAGAGAAGAAAAGAGAGAGAAAAATTAGGGATAGAGAGGAAAAAGAGAAGGAAAGAGGAGAACAGAGAGGGAAAAATGAGAGAAAGAGAGGAAAAAGAGAGGAAAGGAAAGGGAAAGAGAAGAAAAGAGAGGGAAAAATGAGGGAAAGGAGAGGAAAAGAGAGGGAAAAGAGAGGGGAAGAGACGGAGGCGTTAGATCTCATCAGAAAGCGTTTTTAATAACCTGTAAAAACGCTTCAGACGTAATCGTCTTTGCAGCTTTAACGTCGTTGGCGCTGACAGGAAGCTGCTTTCCTGATCAGGACCTCCACGTCCAGTCTGACGACCAGGCTACGGTTTGTTTTCACGTCATTATTAATAACTGTGTTTGTGGTGAGCGGTCAGTCTGCGGGTCACGTCCATGAGGACGCTGACATGTGATCACTGGCGTGGGAGGAGAGGGAACATGTGAGCTCACTGGTGCTCATCAGACCTCCAGCGGCACGGAGAGACTTCATCACCACGGTTTGATCCTCTTTAGTCCCATCCAGCTACAGAATGTACGGTAAAGACCGCGGGAGCAGTTTTACACTTTAGTGAACGTTGGAAAATTAAACAAAAACTAAATGGCAGCACAGGTTCTTGGTTCAGATGCGACACCGACGGTCTCCTGGTGAGACGATGCGATGACGTCGTACGGGAACGTGTCCATCTGATATCCTTTCTTTTATATATCGCTCCGGTTTGGTCTCCACCAACTCCGTAGACACACATCTGTCTCTCTCTGACTTGTGATGCTGGGCAGTTGGTGAACAGGAAACACAAACACACACATTTGAAAGATGTTGAAATAGTGCTGAGAAGATATTTCTCTCTTTCATATCGCACACCGAACGATTTGATCTATTCGTGATATGAAGATACTGATTGATGCTCTCAGATTTATCGCTATCTCTTCCGGGCTTCGTGCTCTAACGTCCCCGTATTACTCCTGACTCCTCGGATCGGCTTGAAAAGAGCTGAACAAGCACCAGACGTTACAAAGACAATGAAAGAGAACCAGGCTTCTGGGAATCTGGTGCAACAGAATCCAACATCCAAACACACCGTAAACCACAGAGGTTTCACTCAAGTCGTGTTTCTTTCAGATCGGTTTAACCTTTTATTATATTTCCCGTTCTGTGCAGGAAGGACTCTCGGCTCTGGACTCGAACGCTCCGGCCGTGTCCGGCGACTTTGTTCAAAGAGTCGTGAGCTCCAGAAAACCAGAGAGGAGAAACTCGACTCCTCGTCTGCTTTTGAGCCTGAAGAAGAAGCGCCGTCGGTCAAACCCGAGGCGATATCAATAAACGCGGTGAGTGTCATCTCAAAGGAATTCGTAATGACAAAAGTCCGCCGCCCATCACTCTCCTGTCAGACATGAGACGCTGCCTTCAAGGTTGTTTTCAGATGAGTCAAAGTGGAAGTAAATAGCATTCGGGACCTTCCATCGATCCGCCGCATTACCAGCTTGTACCGACACAAATGCGATTACTTGGCGGCGGCGGCGGGCGAGGAAGGAGGACGGCCGGGCCCTCGCCTGCCAAGCGGCGGCCGCCGTATTGACTTTAAATCACATCGGGTTACCTCTAAACTCCTCTCCTCCGGGCGCTCGGCGGGCGGCTGATGACAGAGACGAGCGACGCTCATCCACGGACGTTATAGAACACCTTTTAAAGACAAATGTCCCACTAAATTATTTCACAGGTCTTTAAAGTGAAAGGTACTTAAAGATGTCTCCACCTGTTGACATCTTTTGCGGCACTTTAAGCGTTAAAGGGCATAATGCATGAAGTGTTTTCTCATCCATTTATGTAAAACACACCTAATCCTCTGTTTGCAAAGATTCATCAATGCTTTATCATAATATATCAAACACAAGAAGGCCCGTCCCAAAATGCAACTCTGCACTTTGCCCCTCGTCTGTAAACGTATTAAAATATGTAGACAAAGAGGCACGGTCTGGGTCTTTTGTCTGCGGAATAATTAGATCGCTGGAGGAAATTATTTTCCGCTAACTTTTGGTAATGTGATCACTGTAATCCCATTATATTGTAATGCACTCTTCATCGGACGTTTTGTGTTACAAAAAGCTATTTTGTGTTGGATTACAGTGCGAGTGTATTTCTTTTTAAAGCGGTTATATTCTCATACATGTTCACGTGACTTAAGGTCAAACACACACACACACACACACACACACACTTGGACACAGAGGTTGTGTTTAATGTCCCTGGCTAAATTCAGTGTCTAATTCCGTTAGCCGGCGGCTAGCGAGGGAATGAGGGGTCTGGATTACTTTGATGGCCAATTACTCTCCCTGTCACAGTCTGAGGACTGCTGGAGGCCACTGGGGAGGAATATCATCTGAGAGTCCTTCACACACACACACACACACACACACACACACACACACACACACACACACACACACACACACACACACACACTGTGGTTAAGCCATAGAATCATAGGGTTGAAGATGCACGGCTGAGGGAAAGAACCATTAAAAGTAGCCGGCGGCTCCGTATACGTGACTTCCATGTACAGCATCTCATTAAAACAAACAGTAGGTTACTCACAGGACCGCGTGAGGTAATACAGATGGAAGGAAACCAAAGTTCAGATATTAAATCAACCAGGTTGGCTTCCAAATGAAAACTGGCTGCAGTTTGTTGCACAGAAGCTGAAGAGGAAGAGTTGCTTACTGCAGCAGAAGAAACCGAGGAGACTCTTAAACTGACGATTAGCGGTTCCATTACATCTGAAGCTTGAACTACGGGAACTTAACTATCCTGCAGAAGAGTTCAGCGTCGACAGCGGCTGCCTAACGCTGAGAAAGAACCAAAAAGTCTTCCAACGTCGGTAAAGTGATTCAGAGACGGAGAGAAAAGAAAAGCCAAAGGCTCACGGCTGCAGCTACGGTTCACTTTACTTCAATCAACCTGTTTTTATTATATATTATATATTATTTTTTCTTGGAACCAGAAGTGACACGAGAAGGCGGAGCTAAATACATCCGAAATGCTGAACAAGACATTTTTAGGCAGCCCAAAATGTTCTATACAACCAGAGGAGTCACCCCCTGGTGGTCAGGAGAGAGAATGCAGCTTTAACACATGAAGCATAGACTTCTATACAACCAGAGGAGTCGCCCCCTGGTGGTCAGTAGAGAGAATGCAGCTTTAACACATGAAGCATATACTTCTATACAACCAGAGGAGTCGCCCCCTGGTGGTCAGGAGAGAGAATGCAGCTTTAACACATGAAGCATAGACTTCTATACAACCAGAGGAGTCGCCCCCTGGTGGTCAGGAGAGAGAATGCAGCTTTAACACGTGAAGCATTGCCTTTACTATAAGAGATCGAGATATAAATGTTACTTCCATGAAGTGAAAAAGTTGTAAGACAAAAACACGGAAACTCCGTGGTGTTGATCTGTCAATCACCTTGTAGCCCCGCCCCTAAAGCGTCCCCTGCTTTATGGTCTGTTTGACTCTAAATGACCATAATTTACTAAATGAACATCATGCTGTATTGAAGAAGACTTGAAACTAGAGATTGAGACATAAACTCATGTTTACAATGTTTACTGAGGGAATAAATATATAGACTTCTATACAACCAGAGGAGTCACCCCCTGGTGGTCAGTATGATAATGCAGCTTTAACACATGAAGCATATACTTCTACACAACCAGATAGTGGTTGTCAGTAGAGAGAATGCAGCTTGAAGACATGAAGCATATACTTCTATACAACCAGATAGTGGTTGTCAGTAGAGAGAATGCAGCTTGAAGACATGAAGCATATACTTCTATACAACCAGATAGTGGTTGTCAGTAGAGAGAATGCAGCTTTAACACATGAAGCATATACTTCTATACAACCAGATAGTGGTTGTCAGTAGAGAGAATGCAGCTTTAACACATGAAGCATATACTTCTACACAACCAGATAGTGGTTGTCAGTAGAGAGAATGCAGCTTGAAGACATGAAGCATATACTTCTATACAACCAGATAGTGGTTGTCAGTAGAGAGAATGCAGCTTTAACACATGAAGCATATACTTCTATACAACCAGATAGTGGTTGTCAGTAGAGAGAATGCAGCTTTAACACATGAAGCATATACTTCTACACAACCAGATAGTGGTTGTCAGTAGAGAGAATGCAGCTTGAAGACATGAAGCATATACTTCTATACAACCAGATAGTGGTTGTCAGTAGAGAGAATGCAGCTTGAAGACATGAAGCATATACTTCTATACAACCAGATAGTGGTTGTCAGTAGAGAGAATGCAGCTTGAAGACCCTGCACTCTTCAGGTTGCCTCTTGAAGATAACCGGGCTCTAGGAGCTTCTTGGTAAATAACCGGCTGCACCACCTGACTGCTCTGTGATGCGTTCAGGCTCCGAGTGTCTGAGTACATCAGAGGCTTTATCCGTAAACCAGCCGGCGTTACATTATCGCTGTGTGCTTTTCCCCCCTCAGAATGGCTCTTCAGGCCTAGCTCAAGTCCTCTGACACATTTCTCCTGCATCCTGGCTTTGTTCAAAATCCTCCTTCAAAGTCTCTCTCGCTCCGCGGCGGGAGGGAGGGCGAGCGAGGAGATCGTGATTTGTCTTCGTTTGACGTCCCTCGCATCACGTGATGCGAAGAGGAAGAAACAACCTGAGGAGGAAGAGGAGAAGCTGATACCGTCCTCCTTCTGCTTCTCTCCCTCTTTTCTGCCACAGCAGTTCATTTTATAACCACCCAGAGAGAGAGAGAGAGAGAGAGAGAGAGAGAGAGAGAGAGAGAGAGAGAGAGAGAGAGAGAGAGACGGTTTTGCTTTATAGCTTTCCGATAAAGACAGAAGACGAGGTGAAGCAGAGAAAAAGACGGAAAGGAGGAAGAGGCGACAGCTCATTAACCGTCATGGAGGACAGGCTGGCAGTGTGAATCTACTGTAACGACACACACACACACACACACACACACACACACACACCCCTGTATACTTTAAGGACACTCGATGACATAATGCAACATAATAGCCTCTTATAAATGAAGAATTCCCACTAAAACCCTGTTTACAAAGAAGGCGGTTTGGTTGTCACAATGTAACGGTGCACACGCTACACACACACACACACACACACACACACACACACACACACACACACACACACTAAAGTGTATAGATGTGCAGGCGCATCGGGGCGTGTTTGGACGCATACAGTATGCATGGCGCTCACACGCTGCAGATCACATATTAACGCTACATTAACGGCTACATACATGTACATACATGTACATACATGTATGTACATGTATGTACATGTACATACATGTACATACATGTGCTGCACACGCTGCTCTGTGTGCGCTCCACAGTTTGTCCCTGCTGGCCACCGTACATCCACACCAACACAAAGCAAACCCACATGCCCGGACGATTACGGGTTCAATTTGACTTCAACTTCCAAAACTATGAAGACAGTTTGTGATTATATTTCATAAAACTGCTCTGGCGATGCCGAGGGTTTCATATTTTTTTACCTGACGGGAAAAGCGCATGAATTATTTAAGACTATTCTGTGAATGTTCTGGTGAGATAAATTCCTTCCCGACCAGCCGTTGGCATGCGAACGAAAAAGTTCCTCTCGCTGAATAAACACACGCTCTCAAAGACACACACACACACACACACACACACACACACACACACACACACACACACACACACACACACGCTGAGGCGGCCTGCTGAGGTGCGTCGGCACGAATAAATCCCCTGCCTCCTAACACTGAACTCCACTTTCATTAGAGAGCAGTGACAGCAGCGATAAAGCAGGAGGAGAGGGAGGCGTCGCTCGGCCTGGCTCGGCCTGGCTCGGCTCGGCCTGGCTCGGCTCGGCCTGGCTCGGCTCGGCCTGGCTCGGCCTGGCTCGTCCTGATCTGAGAGAGAGATCGCGGCCCAGGCGGCTTCAGAGGCTCTTTACAAGACGGACACGTATAAAACTGTGAGGCTGCTTTTCAAAATAAGACTTCTGGAGGTTCAGAGGTTTCATCAGCAGGTTGAAGACAACTTCTTGTTTTTAATCAACTTGTTATCTGGTTTATAGTCTTCTTGTTCATGTCTACTAGTACTACTATGTGTACTACTACTACTGATTCTACTACTATTGACTCTACTACTACTACTACTACTACTGACTCTACTACTACCACCACTACTACTACTACTACCACCACCACCACCACTACTACTACTACTACTACTACTACTACTACTACTACTACTGACTCTACTACTACTACTACTACTACTACTGACTCTACTACTACCACCACTACTACTACTACCACCACTACGACTGACTCTATTACTACTACTACTACCTCTGCTACTACTACTGACTCTACTACTACTACTACTACTACTACTAATGACTCTACTACTACTACTACTACTACTACTACTATTACAACTACTACTACTACTACTACTAATGACTCTACTACTACTACTACTACTACTACTATTACAACTACTACTACTACTACTAATGACTCTACTACTACTACTACTACAACTATTACAACTACTACTACTACTACTAATGACTCTACTACTACTACTACTACTACTACTATTACAACTACTACTACTAATGACTCTACTACTACTACTACTACTACTACTGACTCTATTACAACTGAGACTACTACTACAATTACTACTGACTCTACTACTACTACGACTGTGTGTGTGTGTGTGTGTGTGTGTGTGTGTGTGTGTGTGTGTGTGTGAGAGATATTGTTGATATTATTTTTATTGCAGTCAATTCACACACGGTTTTCCCTTTTAAAACGTGTTGTTTCATCCCTATAACTTTTCATGAGTAAAAGGGAAAAGCGTCTTGCTGCTCGTCGTCCTCACTGCCGTCGGCTCATTCTTCAGCCGGCGGCCGAAGTGATGGGGAACGGAGCGTCTGGTGGTTATCCAGCGAGCCGCCGTGTCTAAACAGAGACGCTCTGAAGATGACAGCCTGATAAAGTTGCCAGGGAAGTGCCCCTAATTGCTTTTTTAATGATTAATAGTTGGGCAGACTTGTTCGTCCCCTCCCTCCCTCGACAGAATTGGATCGTATATCTTTGGATCTATTTTCCACTGTCAACTTAACATCTCTTCCTCCTTGTGATTTTTGAAATGACAGTGAGACCAGCAGCCAGCTGATCACGCAGAGGGGTGGACCGCTTTTATTGTCTCTCTATCGATATCATCGTGAAACAACTGTTGGCTTCTCAATCTCAAGCTTTCTGTTTCCACTCTTATTGCAAATGTATCCACTGGGGACATTTTGGAAGGCGCTTTGGATTCAAGCGTCCACTAAACAGGGGGTCACGCCCTCGTCCGCCCAGCGCCATATGTCAGGATGGTGTAGCAGGTGGGACAAGGCTGCAGGGAGCGTTACTGGTGCCAACGTACTGGTGGACCTCCAGGCCGGTAGTAACCAGTGAACAACCTCAATGAGAACCTAAAATGTGACCCATTTAGTCAAGAACAGAGAAGCGTCTTTACAGTCTGGAATGACATTTCCCACTCAATTTCAACGAGCTAATCAACGAGCTAGCCAACAAGCTAATCAACAAGATAATCAAGGAGCTAGCCAATGAGATAATCAACGAGCTAATCAAGGAGCTAGCCAACAAGCTAATCAACAAGCTAATCAAGGAGCTAGCCAATGAGCTAATCAACGAGTTTGTTGCAGCGAAGTACGACAGCCAACATCTCTGCCAGTTTCCATCAGGACTGAATCAGGAACAGAGCGTCATTCTTGCAGCGAATGTCCCGTTCATCCTCAACCGGCCAAAAGCCTCATCCAAAACGTCCTTCCTCTGAAAAGAAATGGTTCATTTCAAACTAAAAGTTACTGTTTCTTTCCTATTAACCAAACGGCTTTAGTTTCCAAACTTGGAAACGTTCACCCCAAAAATTTGTGTTTATTTACCAATTTCTTTTAAGTTGTTTTTCTTGCATTCAGCGCTTAAGAGCAAACTCTATTTTTGCTGTTAGACTTGGCCCCATTTACTTCAATTCATTTCTAAATGTCTTGATTTAAGAATTCACCGTAACACAGGGAGAGTTGTTGATTCACAAATGGTCATTTTAAGAGTTGAAATATTCCTTTAACCTGATCAGGAAAACTCACGTAGCATTTTGCAATCAACTGTATTTTTCTCCTTTAGGCCGGAGATTGAATGCTCCCCGTCCACGTCCTCTGTACCTCACTTCAGAGTTGAGTTCTGCCAATAGATATATTATATAACATGTCACTTTAATGCACCCAAACAAAAAAGATCCCCCGTTTCTGTTTGGTTCCCCCGTCGAGTCTTCGGCTCACAACAGCAAACGCGCTCTTCCAGCCGACCTCCAGTGAGGCTCAGAGGTCTCATCAGCATCAATCTGCGGCTCTGCAGCCGTCCTGCAGCTTCTGGTGCTGCCTTGATCTCCATCTGCCAACAATGACTCAGCCAACAGTAGCCGGCGGACTTCCTCTCCCACAGAACGGGTCTGAAACACCGAGAGCGGCCACAGCTCACTTCCTGCTGAGGAGCTGTGCGTGTCTGAGGAGCAGATTTAAGTTTGGATGCCACATGTTGTTAGTGGAGGACGTTAAATCTAGAACATCGTTCAGACGACTTCCTTTTGGTTTCTTTGAATAACTTGATGTTTTGAATAAGAATAATAATGCAAATCTTCTGTCAAACTGATTTGATCTACATGTTGTTGTTGTTTTTTAAGCTCTGCAATGTCATAGCATTTACTATCTTGCTAATTTTGATTATCTAATGTTTATTTTTATTTTTTGAGAAACGTTCATGTCCCGTGTGAAACCAAAAGCAGGAGGATTTTAACTGGTGATGCTTTGTCATGTGACGCTACGTCATAGAGTCATGTGACATTACTCCCCTTAGTTTACCATATTATGAGCATACTCATTTTTATTGTATTTTATATCCCTTTTTTGTGTATTCTCTGCATTTTAACCATCCTTAGGGTAGGGTAGGTAGCCTCATGAACACTTGGACGTACTACTACTACTGCAAACTATGGGGAGACCAGGGATCGAACCGCCGACCTTGTGGTTTCAGGACGACCACTCTCCTCAAGAACTACAGCCGTTGATGTTTAAAAGCTAAATCAGGAGTTTTCTTTTCCCACCTAAATCCCACCTAAGTTCTTTTGTTGCCTCAACCTCTACGCCACCGTTTCACAACGTTAACGCACAAACTTTCAGCATCAGGATACGACACAAAACACGAAGCCGAAGAGATGGGAACACGTTGCCTCTGGAGGAACCATAAAACACACGGTGGGCATGGTGATTTATAGCGTTGGTTATCCATCCGCGGTGCTTAAAAGTTTACAACGTGGAGATGCAATTTTCACCCAACAGCAAAGTGCCGTCGAGGGTATTTCCCACAATTGCAATTTTAAACCCAGAGGTTTCCCCCCCCCCCCCCCCCAAGAGGTGATCAAATAAAACCATGTGTGTGTGACTGCAGTCCTGACTTCTATCAACAAAGAAAATGGCATATGTTTGCCGTCACACCACAGTTATTGGCATTGACATCAGGACACAAAGACACATGTTGTTGTCCCTGTCCTGTGATCGGTGGTTCTCTTCCAGGTGAAGCCCACCCGCACGCCTCGTGCTTTTACAAGCAGAGCAGCGTGTAGGTGGAGCAGCAGGGTACGCTCCATTATCGGGCCTGAGGAGGGTTGTAAAGCACAGGCTTCTGGAGGATTGGATTGGCCGCGCTCTCCTGTGCCTCCTCTCCTGAAGCCCAATTTGCACTCCTCTAAGTGACACCTCGGTGGAGCCGGTGGGGCCGAATTTATTATCAAACGGCACAGAGCTAAACAAAGCCAAGTCCCAGGCTACAAATTATATGAATACTACTCTGAATTACGCAGGTTCGCCCCCTTTGCAATTGAGCTGCCTTCAGCGAAAAATACTACAATGGCTATGGGACATTAAATATGTATAGGGCGTCGTCTATAGTGCCATATGGTCCGGGGGAAAGCCTTTTTTTATTTTTTTTATTGCACTAATATGTATTACCAACACATGCTCATGGAAGTTGAGGAACACGGCTCATTTTAAGAGCAAGACGAAGGGCGAGAGAGTTTGACAGATAAGGAGAGAAAAGAGAGAGAGAAGTGATGTGTTGTTTTTCTTCTCCGATTGCTGTTTTTCCTCCATTATGTCCGGACACGACAGCTAAGGAGGCGTTCATTTTGTTCTTATCCGCCACGCATAAACATCAGAGCCGAAATGCCAGCGAGAGAGGGAAAAAAAATAAGGTCCCCCTGGGAACTTTAAAGCATCATAAATCTCCTGCCTCGATAGTGAAACAGTGAAATAATGAACATTTTATCAAACGCTGAGAGCTTTATGTTCCTGGAAGTTTCTCAGCTCAACTTCGACAAAAGTTTGCTGAAAGTCATACACAGATTCTCCACTTTACTTCTGCAAAAAAAACGGAAAGGCTCTTTGGCCACGAATGCAAAGTGGTTATGTGTTTTTGGTGGTATATGGAACTTTACCTTTAAATATCTGGTTCTGTAGTGTTCACCGATGTTGGGTGATCAGGTCTGACTTCATCTCATGTACTTGGTTGAGGTTGATGTCGAGGAATGAGCAGGACAAATATAGCCCATTATTGATGCGCACATTTGGCTGTTGCATGTTGATGAGGAATACAACAACTGGGAGACTGGGTTGTTTCAATAAACAAAACAAAAAAACGCCTCAGTCTCCAGAAAGAAATGTTGGCATCCAATGTTTCTGCGAACCTCGTATACGTTAAATGTCAAAGGTTGTCCAAAAAAAGTTCCAAAAATTATCATAATCATGTCAGCCTTGGTTTCACATGGGATCCATGTTTCTTTGACACAAACGCTACCACCACCTCTACCACCTGTGGACTTTCACGTACGCATCATTACGTAAAACTACGGTACGTAAAACAACGGTACGTAAAACAACAGTACACAAATCACTGGTACATAAATCAACGGTACACAAATCAACATCACGTAAATCAATGTCACGTAAATCAACTGTACGTAAATCAACGGTATGTAAAACAGCGGTACGTAAAACAACGTCACGTAAAACAACGTCACGTAAAACAACGGTACGTAAAACAACGGTACGTAAAACAACGTCACGTAAAACAACGTCACGTAAAACAACGTCACGTAAAACAGCGTCACGTAAAACAGCATCACGTAAAACAGCGGTACGTAAAACAACGTCACGTAAAACAGCGGTACGTAAAACAGCGGTACGTAAAACAGCGGTACGTAAAACAGCGGTATGTAAATCAACGGTACGTAAAACAGCGGTACGTAAAACAACGTCACGTAAAACAACGGTACGTAAAACAACGTCACGTAAAACAACGTCACGTAAAACAACGTCACGTAAAACAATGTCACGTAAAACAGCGTCACGTAAAACAGCATCACGTAAAACAGCGGTACGTAAAACAGCGGTACGTAAAACAGCGGTACGTAAAACAACGGTACGTAAAACAACGGTACGTAAAACAGCGTCACGTAAAACAGCGTCACGTAAAACAACGTCACGTAAAACAGCGTCACGTAAAACAGCGTCACGTAAAACAGCGTCACGTAAAACAGCGTCACGTAAAACAGCGTCACGTAAAACAGCGGTACGTAAAACAGCGGTACGTAAAACAGCGTCACGTAAAACAGCGTCACGTAAAACAACGTCACGTAAAACAACGTCACGTAAAACAGCGTCACGTAAAACAGCGTCACGTAAAACAGCGTCACGTAAAACAGCGGTACGTAAAACAGCGTCACGTAAAACAACGTCACGTAAAACAACGTCACGTAAAACAGCGTCACGTAAAACAACGTCACGTAAAACAACGTCACGTAAAACAGCGTCACGTAAAACAGCGTCACGTAAAACAGCGGTACGTAAAACAGCGTCACGTAAAACAACGTCACGTAAAACAACGTCACGTAAAACAGCGGTACGTAAAACAACGTCACGTAAAACAACATCACGTAAAACAACATCACGTAAAACAACGTCACGTAAAACAACGTCACGTAAAACAACGGTACGTAAAACAGCGTCACGTAAAACAACGTCACGTAAAACAACGGTACGTAAAACAGCGTCACGTAAAACAGCGTCACGTAAAACAACGGTACGTAAAACAACGTTACGTAAAAGAACGGTACGTAAAACAACGTCACGTAAAACAACGTCACGTAAAACAACGTCACGCAAAACAACGTCACGCAAAACAACGTCACGTAAAACAACGTCACGTAAAACAACGTCACGCAAAACAACGTCACGTAAAACAACGTCACGCAAAACAACGGTACGTAAAACAACGGTACGTAAAACAACGTCACGCAAAACAACGGTACGTAAAACAACGGTACGTAAAACAACGTTACGTAAAAGAACGGTACGTAAAACAACGTCACGTAAAACAACGTCACGTAAAACAGCGTCACGTAAAACAACGTCACGTAAAACAGCGTCACGTAAAACAACGTCACGTAAAACAGCGTCACGTAAAACAGCGTCACGTAAAACAACGTCACGTAAAACAACGTCACGTAAAACAGCGGTACGTAAAACAACGTCACGTAAAACAACGTCACGTAAAACAACGTCACGTAAAACAGCGTCACGTAAAACAACGTCACGTAAAACAGCGTCACGTAAAACAGCGTCACGTAAAACAGCGTCACGTAAAACAACGTCACGTAAAACAGCGGTACGTAAAACAACGTCACGTAAAACAGCGTCACGTAAAACAACGTCACGTAAAACAGCGTCACGTAAAACAACGTCACGTAAAACAGCGTCACGTAAAACAGCGTCACGTAAAACAGCGTCACGTAAAACAGCGTCAAGTAAAACAACGTCACGTAAAACAGCGTCACGTAAAACAGCGTCACGTAAAACAGCGTCACGTAAAACAACGTCAAGTAAAACAACGTCACGTAAAACAGCGTCACGTAAAACAGCGTCACGTAAAACAGCGTCACGTAAAACAACGTCACGTAAAACAACGTCACGTAAAACAACGTCAAGTAAAACAACGTCACGTAAAACAACGTCACGTAAAACAACGTCACGTAAAACAACGTCACGTAAAACAACGTCACGTAAAACAACGTCAAGTAAAACAGCGTCACGTAAAACAACGTTTTCATTCTGTCTATACTGGGCAGTAAAAAAAAGATACATATGCAGCTTTATTTGTCTGAAATGCCGCTGTATTATCCGATGTCTTCCCTCCGCTACACCCAGACACGACAACGGAGGAGGAGAACATGAAGGCGGTGAAAAATGCTCGAAGACTTTGTTTTCACCGCTCTCCTCTTCCTTGTGTCTACTTCCTGCCACTGAACAAAGAGCCCGTCTGCTGTGGTTCTGCCTTCATTCCCATGCAGACGCCGTAGCCCTCCTCCTCCTGCCTCTCATTATCCTCCCACATATGAAGCAGTGTACCTGGCTTCTCCTATAGAACATTTTCGGGCTGTCACATTTTAAATGCAGTGGTGAGATGAGGTATTGCGGTTTCTCCGGCCATCCATCATCGCCTCTTCATCGACTGAACTTTAGGGGAAAACTTAATTTTCCTCCCCAGCGAGGGAAGAGAAATGCCATTATGATATGTTTTACTCCTCCTCCTTCATCTCTCCTTCACCCTCTCCTCTCCCTCATCCCTTTCTTTCCATCTCGTTGTCAGTCCGCTGCCTCTCCTTCGTATTCTCTCTCTCGGCCACGGGGCGCTCAGGTTTCATTACCAGATGAAATGTATTCAAAGTGGGAGGCAGGAGAGGATGGAGAGACGGATGATGCATGGTCAGGATTCACCTGAGGCTGTGTGTACGTGTGTGTGCGTGTGTGTGTGTGTGAGAGTGTGTGTGTGTGTGTGTACATATGTATAAGTGTGTGTGTGTACTTTTGCATATTTACTCAAAATTGGCATTCATGCCTGCGAGCATTTTCAGTTTCTCCGTGTGACGCTGTGTGTGCCCTGTATGTTTGCAGTGAGAGGATGTGTGTGTGTGTGTGTGTGTGTGTGTGTGTGTGTGTGTGTGTGTGTGTGTGTGTGTGTGTGTGTGTGTGTGTGCGTGTTTGCCTGTCAGCATGTGTGCATTTCCTCTCTCCCATTTCCCCTGTTTATACATATTATCCTAACACACACACACACACACACACACACACACACACACACACACACACACACACACACACACACACACACACACACACACACACACACACACACACACACACACATTCATCTAAACTTTATTCTCAATTCTGTTTCAAGGGAAATGTATTTTCTCCCGCAGTTTTTAACGTTTAAATTAAAACATAACGAACAAAAACAAATCAAAATGGTTTGGCATCGAGTTGAGATGAAACCAAAATGTTTTTAAAACCTTTTAGGTCACAAAATGTTTTCTTTTCTCCCCATCCAACAGATTTGACCTCATCCAACAGATTTGACGTCCTCGCATCAGTGAGTGTCAACAGAGGAACCGCATCGCCTCACACTCGTCACACAGAGGACCAGTGAGGCTCTGCTGGACCTCCCGGGTC
This sequence comes from Myoxocephalus aenaeus, assembly GCA_038501785.1. Lineage (NCBI taxonomy): Eukaryota > Metazoa > Chordata > Actinopteri > Perciformes > Cottidae > Myoxocephalus > Myoxocephalus aenaeus. The sequence goes on from JBAMJR010000100.1 coordinate 4,452,677, forward strand.
TTTCCGGGCCAAGCTGTTGACCGACAGGCGGCCATGACAGGCGGCCATGACAGCTGGACATGACAGCTGGACATGACGAGCGGACATGACAGGCGGGCGGCCATGACAGGCGGCCATGACAGGCTGGCAGCCGCCCGGCTGCAGACGGACAGAAATCAATCGCAGGTCTGTGATGCAACACTTTACTCTCTCTGGAGGTAGTGATGCTGTGTGTGTGTGTGTGTGTGTGTGTGTGTGTGTGTGTGTGTGTGTGTGTGTGTGTGTGTGTGTGTGTGTGTGTGGTATAAAAACAAATTAAGTGAAAATATGAGCGCTGTAGTGTTTGTATTGGCACTGCTGTGTGTGTGTGTAGATGTGTGTGTAGGTGTGTGTGTGTGTTGTGTAGGTGTGTGTAGGTGTATGTTTGTGTGTGTTGTGTAGGTGTGTATAGGTGTGTGTGTGTGTGTGTGTGTGTGTGTGTGTGTGGCATAAAACCAAATTAAGTGAAAATGTGAGCACGCCAGTGTTTGTATTGGCACTGCTGTGTGTGTGTGTGTGTGTGTGTGTGTGTGTGTGTGTGTGTGTGTGTGTGTGTGTGTTGTGTAGGTGTGTATAGGTGTGTGTGTGTGTGTGTGTGTGGTATAAAACCAAATTAAGTGAAAATATGAGCACTGTAGTGTTTGTATTGGCACTGCTGTGTGTGTGTGTGTAGATGTGTGTGTAGGTGTGTGTGTGTGTGTTGTGTAGGTGTATGTTTGTGTGTGTTGTGTAGGTGTGTATAGGTGTGTGTGTGTGTGTGTATGTGTGTGTGTGGCATAAAACCAAATTAAGTGAAAATGTGAGCACGGCAGTGTTTGTATTGGCACTGCTGTGTGTGTGTGTGTGTGTGTGTGTGTGTGTGTGTGTGTGTGTGAACATAAGCGTATGTGTTGGCTTGATCCTTCCTGTTTGTTGTTTACCCGACCGTGTGTTTGTGCAGATGGACTGTTTGTCGTGTGTGTGTGCGTGTGTGTGTGTGTGTGTGTATGTGCGTGTGCGTGTGTGTGTGTGTGACGGTCATCTGCTCAACATGTCAGTGTGTGATTCCGCGGCGTGTCGTGTTAGCTCGCTGCTTTCATCATCTTGAGAGGAGGTGGGTATCCTGTGAGATTATCAGGCTCCGCCCCCTCGCCTCATCCCTCACACACTCTCCTGCGCTCCGTCTCTCGACCCCGCGGAGAGCAACGGCTCACGCCGCCGCTCACGCCGCCGCTCACCGCCGCCGCTCACGCCGCCGCTCACGCCGCCGCTCACGCCGCTCACGTCGCCGCTCACGCCGCCGCTCACAGCCGCCGCTCACGCCGGGCATCACTCAAGAGGAAAGAACAAACTCAGCCCTTCAGACTGAGGGATGAGAACTAAAAGCTTGGATGGATTACAGATTTCTTCAGTTTCATTTGACGCGTGACGGTTCCTTCATCTTCATTTCCAAACAAAACATGTAACACGCACTAGAATACACACTCAGTGGAGAAGAACTGCCTTATTACAATTCATAATTAGTCATCTTCTCACTGATTTTAATATCTTTATACAGATGATTAAATAGTTGAAAGCTCCATATTCAGTTTAATTTCTTGTGGATCAATATAAGAAAATAAGAGGAATAATTACTGAAACGCTTTACTTGTTGTTCTCCCTGTAATTAACCGAATTTGTAACATTTAAAATGTTAATGCTTCTTTTTGTTAATAAACAAATATTTTGAAGCAACAACATTTAGCGTTTGAGGAGAAAAAGCTGATAAAGAACCGTTAGCTTTTCAATCATATAAGAACACATTAAATTAATTAAAATGTTATATCATGATTTTGTTATTTTAGATGTGTTTTTGCGTCTGTGGTTTCTCAGACTCTGATCCATAAATCTCCACTAAGCAGCTCTTACATCACCAAACTTCACTCTTTCATTCATAAATATATTCTGGAGCTTTCTGCAGAGCGGTTTGTTCTCACAGCCTCATTCATACACATTTATTAATAAAAACATGGAGGAAATAAATGTTTTTCCCCCCAGTATTTTGGGATTTATGGAGTGGTAAAAAGAGATATTGAAAATTCCCTCTGTGAATATCTTTGAATCCAATACGTAACAAAATGAAACCTGGCTTTATGCAACGTTCAGGTTTATATTTTGGAAGTGTATGAAAATCAGCACGCATTCAATAAGAGAAAGCCTCGTTTGAATATTTAAAAAACCTGAAATACAAAAAACAAAAAGGACGTCTTCATCGATCTACCAAGCCATACCGGTCCATAAATGGGCCTCTGGTGTGATACAGCAAAAATAAAAAGTCAATATAAGTAAATAAATATGGACATAAACCATAAGTATGACTCCCTCCCATCTTTTCTCTCCCTCCTCTCTCGCCTCTCCTACGTCCTTTCCTTTGCTCTTACTTACTTGTTCCCTTTCCTTCACCCTTTCATTCCTTCTCTCTTACCCTCCTTATCCACATTCGATGTTCCCCATCTGTCCCTTGATGTCCTCTCCTCCCGTCTACTGTCCTTTAATTGAGTTTTATTTTCTCCCTTTCCTTCCTCTTCCTGCATAATTTCATTTCCTGTCATTTCTCTTTCTTCATTATTATTTGTCCTTTCCTCGCATTTGCATTTTCCCTTTTCCTTCGCTCCCTCAGCACTTCCCTCCTCCTCATGCACATGACACCTTTCCTCCTCCTCCTCCTACAGAAAGCTAATCCCTTCCCTCCGCTGTCCTCCCCTCTTCTATAATTGACGTTTCCACCGAAGTTCTCCAAAGCTGCAGATCTAGGAGACGAGCTAGGAGACGAGCTAGGAGACGAGCTAGGAGACGAGCCCGCACGCCGCTTTGCTGTAATACTTCCCGTCAATGAACATCATCACTAATAAAAAGGTTGGAGCTTCCCGCTGAGGATAATGACGGCAATTCAAGTCGCAGCACGGAAGGGAAATTAAATGATTTTTGTGTGAGCCGTGATCAGAACCAATCAATGGGCTTTAATGCTCTTTTCAGACACACTACAGAGTGTTAGCATGGAAGCTAGCCTAGCGTCTTAATATTAGTATTCATTTGTTCCCCTGGATCGTTAGCTAGTGAACAGTTTTAAGTTAGCTGCTGTGTTATGCTCCCATACGAGCAAGAGAGGAAGACATTGGGCCTATTTTATTATATTTTATTTATTCCAGTGGAATCTCTAATCCTAAGGTACTTCATCTAACTATAAAATTACAGTTGTGATTACAAATATTTATATTCTGCTGCCTCAAGTCGTCGCTACAAATATTATATCATGAGAAGAAGATGGAAATCCTCTTCCTCTCTGAGCCTCTCCTCCTGCTATTTGAACATTCAAATGAGAAATTATTTCTTATTAGATCTGCTTTCTTCGTCTTCCCTCCTCCTCTGCGAGCCGGCGGGTCGGTTCTGCTGCTGATATGAACGTCTCCTGCAGCTCCGGGTCGGCCGGTGAAGAAGCTCAATAGCATTAGTCACCAGAGTCACCTCACACAAAGGGATCATGTCTGCTGATGAAGACGCTGCTGAAGATTCATTTTGGTTTGTTTTAATCTTCTTAACCCTCGAGTTCACGTTTTGAGCATTGGGACCTCCAGAGTTTCCTCGGCATTACAAGAAGAGTATTCTGTCTCCATTGAGATAAGCTCTCCTAAACTGTGTCTGGCTGCGTTGCCCAACCAGGTTGCCTGGCTGCGTTGCCCAACCAGGTTGCCTGGCTGCGTTGCCCAACCAGGTTGCCTCGTGCATGACCTCTGCTGTTTGCTCCTCCAGCAGCCCTAACTGTCTGGAAAGTCCTGCAGCACTAATGCAAGATGCACCACAATGCAGATGTGTGTGTGTGTGTGTGTGTGTGTGTGTGTGTGTGTGTGTGTGTGTGTGTGTGTGTGTGTGTGTGTGTGTGTGTGTGTGTGTGTGTGTGTGCATGTAAATTAGGGCCACACACACATTACTCACGAGTGACTGGAGCCACTGTTTAAAGGCTTGCTGTGCTACGCGCGTTAGCATGTTAAGCTAACGAGATTCTTCAACCCGGAACAAGTAGTACAACGTGTACTCTGTACTGTACTATATGATACTGTACTGCACTATAATACTGTACTGTACTGCACTTTACTGTACTATATGGTACAGTACTGTATTATATACTACTATACTGTATTGCATTGTATAATACTGTATTGTATTGTTCTATATAATACTGTACTGCACTACACTGTCCTATGTAATACTATAATAGTATAATTATAGTAAAATTATGAATATAATACAATAATGTACTATATAATAATAGTACTATACACTACTGTTATGTATTTTACTTCACTTTACTATACTGTAATGTATTAAACTGCACTTTACTACACAATAATGTACTGTAATGTACTATAGTATACTTAACTATGTACTGAACTATGTGGTACTTTATTAAACTACACTATACTGTAGTGTAACATACTTTACTACAAACCACAATATTGACAGATTTTCAGGCAACTGTACTGCTGTAGTATAGCATCTTATATACTGTATAAATACACTATATAATGTAAAGTACTTCTATTCTATGCTTTACTATACTACTCTTTACGTATTATACTGCACCGTTTAGTTTTATACTGCTCTACGCTACATTATGTAGTTCTTATTGTACTTCTGTAATTAACTACACACTACACTATATACTGTATACTATATACTAGTACTTATGAAGTATTCCTGAGAGTCGCCGCTCTGAACAGACTTTAAACATCAAAGCACAAAGAGATACGATACCACACACTACACACATTTTACTACACAATAGAGTCACTTCACCAACAATAGACAAGTATGTCGCAATAATCTACTGAAATACAATGAAAACATTTGTGATCTGAATGTTCAACGAATTCAGAATGACGCATGGCGAGGATACACACACACACACACACACACACACACACACACACGCCGAGTTAAAAAAAGAGTTTGTTAAAAAAAAAAAAGTGTGTCTATCCATTACAAGGAGAGAAGAAAAAAGGCCAGAAAAGGCCAATTTTCTATTTTTTTTTACCAACAGTTTTATGGAAACCGAAGACGAACAGCTAATAATTTGCTGTTTTTGGACGAGTCGTCATACTGAGCATGTTTTGCCGCTAATGAAACAATTATTTGTGGCATTAAGGGAGAAAAATGTCTGCGTCAACACAATGAATTCATCAAAGCTTGAAACACTGCTCATGTTTTGTTAAATACCTTTTTTTTCTCTTCTTCGCTGTAATGCTCTCATTTTAAAATTGGACCATTTTAATAAACAACACTGCAGCATTACATTATACTGAACCCCCCCCAAAAAAGGCAGTTTATCCGTCTCCACAGGTGTACAACGCCTCTTCATCGGTTCACGAACACAAAACCTTCAGGTCGGGGAAGGAGAGAAGAAGAACAAAAAAGGGGGGAGAAAAACAGAAAAAGAAAAGTACCTTTCTTGTGAGTAGCCTCATTTTTGGAGCCTTTGGGGTCTAATAAAAAAAAGATCAGAATTAAACACAGAATTCTAACATATTCAGCAACTGTATACGTTGTTTGTCCTCGTGAAGGAAAACAACCGCTTAAATCTATCAAGGAGCCAACAAGACAGCAAGGTGGATTATCTACGGCGCCGCACGGCTGCCAAACACCCAGCGGGGGGGGGGGGGGGGGGGGGGGGGGGGGGGGAAAGGGGGCGGGGCAACATACTGTGAAGGCAATAGCAGGGAGGAGGGGATGCACGAGTCTGAGTACAGAGGAGCAATCGTACTGCCGTACTGCAGCGGGCAGGAGAGGAGAGGCGATGCACTGAGATGAGGAGCGGGAGGGTTGCAATGCAGTTCTGTCACCAGTAAAGTGGACTAGCACAATGCACTACAGGTGATGCAAGAGAGAGAGAGAGAGAGAGAGAGAGAGAGAGAGAGAGAGAGAGAGAGAGAGAGAGAGAGAGAGAGAGAGAGAGAGAGAGGAAGGCAGGAAGAATGCAAAGACTACATGTCAAACTGGCTTCGTTTCGGCCTTTAAAGGAAATTACACTTGACACGTTGGTGGTCTCGACTTGAAATGAACCGGTCTGCAAACAGAGTTCTTAAAATGGATTCTTTACCGCCCCTCACCCTCGCAATCAGCTACAGAAATGTAACTGTATACCCCCCCCCAAGGAATGCATGAATGTATCGCCCACTTCTCTCTTCAAATGGCCGCCATTCATTGGACGCCATTTGGGTGAAATGGAGCCCATCGGACTGACGGGAGGTTCTACTTCCACCCGTCCTGAAGTACGACTTCAACCACTTCAGAAAGGGAACTTCTAGTCTCCACAGATGTCGAGATATAGATATATACACAACGGAAGAATGCCCACCAATGACGTCATCATTGAGGAGCAGCGACTTATCGAAGGTTCAAGTAAAGACGGGTTTTCCTGTCATGTCACAACGTCCTGCGTCTCGATTAAAAGTCCCTCCTAGAATCCAGTAATAACCTCTCTTGTCCCCGTAAAGGTCGACCAGTGTTCCTTCTGACCTTCAGACGTTTAATGCTTTTCCCCCGAGCAAATAATGATCACGTCTCCATGCAATCAATTCCCCCAACAGAGGGAGAAATGTCGCCACGCAGCCTCTGATCTCATCACCATGAACAGCTCCGTTCCTCTCAACTCTGATCCCAGACCAAACAAATGTCCTGCCGCTACATGCAGACGACTTTTCTCTTCTTTTTTTTTTAAATTATTTCCCTCCTCTCAGAGCTCAGATTTGTTGATTGATGTCCTATTTCTTTCCCCCTCGCATTGAACTGAGTAAACCGGAGCCCGGCCTGCTTTGCTGTACTTGACAACTGCCATTGTGAGGGATGGCGACTGCGCCGAGTAGAAGTCTGGGAGCGATATTGTAATCTGTCATTGTCAGCCAGCGGGTGAAGAAAAGCAGGGAAACGGCTCCTAAGATAGATGGAAAGTATTCGTCGTGACCATGAACTGTTGTAGACAGGTGACTTAAACTCTATAATCTCCCCGAATCCATGAAAGGCAATTTTTCCTCCTCTTCCCGCCGTCTGCACACGGAGATCTCTGCGTGTCGGGGTAAGCCCGGGCTTAGCCCCGCGGCCCGGAGGCCCGACTGGCACCCGAGCACCTGTCTGGCATTAAATAACACACACAGCAGCTTTGGTTTTTCGGGTGTGTGTGTGTGTGTGTGGGGGGGGGGGGGGGTCTTCTTTGCTGGCAGCGGGGATCTCATAACGCAAGCTAATTACTAGCGCCGTGCAGAATCAATTCTGCCGGCTTTGCAGGGGAGCCTCGCCTTTGTGTTGGAAACAAAGCTCCCTTCTTGGTGAAGTGAGCAGAGGGATTTTTTCCCCTAAATGTTTGTTTTTTTTCATGCCGCCTCTGCTTTTTCCTCCCAGGTCGCCTTGCAGCAAACAAGACGCCTGCGCACGTTTGCGGCTTACCGCCTTCGCGATAGCGTCGCGGCGGTAAACTACCGACCTCTCCGGCGGGCCTTTCACTCCCATAACGTGGGTTTACACCTTTTTGTTTCCTTCTTCCTCAAGCTGGCAATTAGAGGTGTGATGGGACCGATTGGCCCTTTTATAAAAGCAGCGTTCGCCTCCTTACAGACTTATTATCAGCCATGGAGTAACGTAGACGCCGACAGTCACTCATTCCCGGATTAGCTGCATGAAAGAAAGTCGGCGTTCTCGCTATCTTTAGATCAAGAAGCAACAAAACTGACGTGAGGTATTTACATCAACGCGCTCTAATTACCGGCTTGATCACTTCTCTCTCAGCTCTCCATAATTGACGTGTTTCAGCCGCCCCCCTTTTCACCGTCGCCCTCTTCAATATTCCTCTCTTCGCTGCCCTTGCCGTTCCACGTCCTCCCGCTAGACGCCGAAAAAGCGCGATCAATATTTTTGTCATAACTCAGGAGAGAGTCACCTCTGCGGCGACATTAAAATTCCTCGCACTGTGCAATACAGTCCGTCTCCGTCTAGATTCCCTCGGCTTGGAAAAGGATGGGGCCGTTACCTAGAATACTAACAGAGCCACGAGGCTCGTCCTTCAGGCCGAGGAGATTTCTGTGTTTGCAATCTTCGCAGAAAGTAGCTCTCAGAGAAATAAAATAAATAAATAAGAGGGAGTGGATATTACAGTTTGTATCTCAGAGCTGCTTATTCATGTGTGCTGCGAGTGTTATACATAACGGAGCATTGCTGGAGCCCACTGGGAGCTGCGTTAGCATCAATATCCCGGCGCTAAGCTAGTGGAAACATTCCGTGTTTGCGGAGTGAGATCCTGGGTCGCACTTTTTGCCATCTGCAGCTTTTTCCCCCCCAATCTCCTGTCGTAAGCAGATCCCTCCGAGTCGGTTCACCATTTGCAACCTCTTTCTCTCTCTCTCTCTCTCCTTCTTTCTCTCTCTCTCTCCCTCCATGACCCATCCGTTTTGTTCCCCTTCCCCCCGCAGCCATTCCTCCATCCCACGCTCATTACCTTATGCACATTAATCCCATTAAGTAGCCATTAAACAAGCGCTGATAACACCAAATGAACGTCAAGCTCCGACAGCTAATAACTACAGTCTCCCCTCGGCACGGTCGACCCCGGCAAGGAGAAAAAGAGGATGCAATGAAGGGGGGAGGGTGTAGTACGACACAAGTGCAGTACAGAGTAGTGTACATGTGTGTAGTAACAAGTGCTCCGGCTGAGGAGGAAGAGGAAGAGGAGGGGGGAAGCGTTGTATGTTTAGTCCGGACGAGAAAGATTCAAAGTGGAGTTTTTTTTTTACGCTGATCGTCAATGGGAAGCTTTGAGAGAAGCTTTGACGAAGTAAAAGGATCGAGTCCGAAGAAGGGGAGAGGTGGCGTACAACCCGGATGCACCGCTTTAAAGATGGCGACGCGTTCGGGGTCCTTTCGGGCACCGGCGGCCCGTTCTGGTTGAGCGTGAAACCAGACGCTGGCTCGCTCACGGCCGTCGTCCTCGTTGCCGCTCGGCTTGAGTGATGAGGAAGGACAAGGTTATGGCGGAGAGGGCGAGGGGAGTCGCAGCTGTAGTCTGTACCATTCATCAAGTGTGCACACACACACACACACACACACACACACACACACACGTTGTTATCTCTGTGAGTCGCTCGTGTCTCTGAGTGTCCGTTCATTAGCAGATTAAACGCCTGTGAGCTCCACGTCTGTCCGCCAGCCGGGGCGAAGGAGTCCGCTTTGTTTTTCACGAATCAGCGGGTTCGGTAAACGAGGCTTCGGATACTGAGGAGGCCCGAGGAGCAGAGGGAGGAGGGGATGGAGGTCAAAGGACGGGGGTGATAGGTATGAGGAGGAAGGGAAGAGAGGAGGATGATATGTGAGGTACGGAGGGGGGGGATAAGGCACAAAGAGAAGGAAAGGAATGCAAAAAGTGAACGAAAAACCCGACTGAGTTCGCGAATGAAGGAGGGAGGAAAGGTGTCGAGGAAGGAACGAAACAAAAAGGGGGAGGGATGAAATGAAAGAGTGGGAAAGCAGGAGGAGAGAATGGAAGAACAGATGAAGTCATGGATTATAAATGGCTCGTCCCGAATGTGTCAGGCCTGTTTGCTCTCATCTCCCTCCACGGAGGAACCTGCTAAATCAATCGGAAGCCCTTTTGTTTCGTCCTCGCAGCGGACCCCCGGTCACCATCAGTGTCATTTCCTCTCGTGATGGCACATCTGTAGCTCGCAGCGGATCTCATCTCTTCCATCCAAAGTTACCCTCCCTCTCTCCTCCCTCCATCCTTTCCCTCCTCCCTCATCCCTCCCTCCATCCACGACCGCCGCCATCCAACATTAGTGGGGCTGCAGCTAATTTGATGAGTGGGCGGAAGAGAAGAGAAAAACTAGCATCATGCTGTCACCATTTAGACCCCCCATCGAGGTAAGAGCATACTTATTGTATATATATATATATATATATATATATATATATATATATATATATATATATATATATATATTATGTGTCCTTGATCCCAGCCAATCATCCGTGGTGTAGACTATGATTTAGAGGCGAGCTCACCAGCTAGTTAGTTAGCTAGTTGGTTTGGGAGCTAGTTAGCTAGTTGGTTTGGGAGCTAGTTATCTACTTAGTTTGGGAGCTAGTTAGTTTGGGAGCTAATTAGCTAGTTGGTTTGGGAGCTAGTTATCTAGTTAGTTTGGGAGCTAGTTATCTAGTTAGTTTGGGAGCTAGTTATCTACTTAGTTTGGGAGCTAGTTAGTTTGGGAGCTAATTAGCTAGTTGGTTTGGGAGCTAGTTATCTAGTTAGTTTGGGAGCTAGTTATCTAGTTAGTTTGGGAGCTAGTTAGCTAGTTAGTTTGGGAGCTAGTTAGCTAGTTAGTTTGGGAGCTAGTTAGCTAGTTAGTTTGGGAGCTAGTTATCTAGTTAGTTTGGGAGCTAGTTAGTTAGTTGGTTTGGGAGCTAGTTATCTAGTTAGTTTGGGAGCTAGTTATCTAGTTAGTTTGGGAGCTAGTTAGCTAGTTAGTTTGGGAGCTAGTTAGCTAGTTAGTTGGTTGGTTGGTTGGTTAGTTAGTTAGGGAGCTAGTAATCTGGATTATTTGGGCAGTAAACTAGGTTGGAAGCTAACAGGCGCATTTATTATTTCTGATGTGTCAATTGTTTCTCAATGAGTGGATGATTTCAAATAAACCAACAAACTGTCTTCAGCTGTGGCTTTTCTTTATCAAATATCCCAAAATGTATTATGATTTGTATTTTATTGTTATTGTTTTCATACTAAACTAGGTTTGTCAAACTAGGGTTCCAGGGCACCTAAAGGTCCTTAGGAGGTTTTGCACAAAAATGAGGATTTAACTAATGTTACAATTATTTTAGTAAAAATTATTTAATTTTAAGGATCATTCTGCACAAATAAACATTACATGGAATCTTAAAATCTTGTCATGTTTTTAGTTCTCTCCATCCAGTATTATTTGTATTATTATAATTTGTTATCATTCTTCTTACTATATTATTATCATCCTTTAAACATTTGAAGGTGTAATTCAACATTAAATTGTGCAGAATGATCCTTAAAAAAGTGATTCAAATTATAGTTAGTTTTAGTTCTGAATATAATTTGACTGAGAAGCATTGCCTCTTTAGTTCTTTCCCCCTCCAGAGTTTATTAAGGAGCTGTCAAGCTGTTCATTTCATAAATGTGATGCTGGTGATGCAGTGGTGTAGCTGGTAGAACACACACACACACACACACACACACACACACACACACACACACACACACACACACACACACACCATGTCGGCTCTGAGGAGCCCCGTCGGGCCCCGCCTGCTAACCGTCGGGCCTCCGACTCAATTCCCGTCGCAGATTACAGAAACTCCTCCTCCTCCTCCTCCTCTTCCTCAGTACGAACGTCTTCATCACAGATTCCACATCAACCCCCAACAAGAGAAGGCTCGGCCGCGTTGAACGCCTCTGACGTCGGCTGCGGCGCCGCCGGTATCATCCGACGGCGCCGCCGACTCCTTTCCCGACTCCCTTCACGGCATCGCATTAGAAGAACGGTAAAACACATGAAAGCCATAAATTCAAATAGCTGTCGCGTCGGCTCGTTTGAGTCCTGATTTGTAAAAGGTCAGCGCAGCGCCGGTCTCAGTAAATCACACCGGGTCGTCGCTGAGGGGAAATCTAATTCATGAAAATACAGAAATGATCTCCAAAATGGACTCGCGGCTAAGGCCCGATCCAACGGGAAGGACGAGCAGATTGAATAATCCAGACTGAACCCCAGAGCTGTGATATCCCGCTCACAAAGACCACCATATAATGGGTTATGCCATTATGGGCTCAGCAAAAAAAAAAAATTCAAAAAGAAGAAGACAAATAAAAAGAAAGCTCCATGGCAGCATTCATAAACATAAGCTGTGGTTCACTGCTGCACATTCTAGCAGTCGGATTCTCGGTTTGTTTTCAGTGTACGAAACGTGAGGACGCCTTTTAATTCCACCGGTTTACGATGAAGAGGATGAGGAGGAGGCGCAGAGAGCCCGCCCCTCTTTGGTTTAGGACGTTACATTAAAATGAGTCAGAAAGACACTAAATCAGATTAGCCAAATCAAAAAAGATCACGATTCTTGAATGTGAAACTCTGGAATTGCCACAATTGTTTTTGTGCAACAGAGTATCAACATTTACTTTAATGTTTTCTCTGATTCCAATAAAAAGTGTTTATAACCAGATGTACTTCCATAATTAGAATGAGCTTAACTCTGCAGATCCACACCTGTACGTTATTTATTAAAAACAATAATTGCAGGTGTAATTGACGGTGGAACGTCACGAGGCTGCGCTCATATTTCGTACACTCAGAACACACAAATGAACGCCGAAAACTAAATATAAGGAAATGACTCGCATCCATTCTGCAGGACTGAGATCTCAGTCGTTATTTAACATGCAACAAGGCTCAAGAGGCACATCTTATTGCCATAAATCAGAAAAACACAAAGTGAAACTCAGGCCAATGCGTGTCCGTTCGAATCGCTTCAAAAATCATTTTTGGAAAGATGATTTATTTTGTATTATTATTCATGAACTCTTAATGAATATGGAGGGTCGCCCAAGTTCACTAATGTCATAGAAACGCATTAATGTCCAGACTGTGGAAACCTCTGACATGTGTCTTCACGGGAGGGCGTCCATTCAAGGGAGAGGTCTCTAAATATGATATTTATATTATATTATTACCACCAAAACAAGCACTCTGGGTACTGTGTGGATACCAAAGGAATGTAGCCGACTAGCACCACTAGCATGTTTTAGTGCGGCTGGGGGGTCAAAGTGCAGGAAAGAGGGTTTTGTAACAAAATAAAAAAAAAATATATATAATGTTTTTTCTTTTCTGAAGTAGCCTAATTCTATATTTAAGTGGAGCGGTGGGTAGAATTACCTTTGATGACCACTGCAAAGGGCAAATGAAAGAGATCGACAGATTGAGAACAACCAAAATGATTAAAAACACAAAGCAACAGAATTCTTAATAAAGTCTCTATACTGAATATATATATATCAACTTTTCTTCTTTTTTTCAATAGTGCAACGAGTGAATACAAACCTGTCTTGACTAAAGCCTTCAGAGAGGCGTTTAGAGAAGGCGATGAAATGCAGAAACAACACTTTACCGCAGCTCTTTTTCAGGATATTGTTTGGCTACATTCCCGTCTTTATCCGGCTGAGCCTCGGCGGCAACTCCTACCTTTGAAATTCGGTCGAATTCTGGCGTCGTAACCCGAGACTTTGCCCATGAGTTTGTCCAGGAACTCGGAGGGCGGCATCGGGGAGGCGGCTTTCCTCGCCGCGGCTTCTTTCGACGCTGCCAGGCTGCGAGACAAAACAAAAAACAAAAAAAAGGGGGAGGCGACATCGTGTTAGAGGGAAGACGCAGAAAGGACGGAGAGCTCCGCCCACATTGTCACGAGAAAAAGACAACAGGAAGATGAACGTGAGTCACGACACACCGACATTCTTAATATGAAGCAATGCATCGTCTACAACGGCAGCCTGAGAGAGAGGAGAGGTCAGAGGTCAGAGGTCACAGTCGCCTGACAACAGACTGATCGTGTAGTAAAACGTCCTCTCTGGACACAACCACGACATCTGACCTTTGTTTCACTGGCTTTAAGACATTAACTATACCACGAGATCTGCAGCCTAACTGCAGGATCCCCCCGGTGGCCTGATGCCGAACTACAGGGTGAAACTAAAGAGTCCAACCAATAACGTCAAAGTCTCATTTTGCTCCATTCCTTCACACTTAAAAGACCTTTAAACACCGGAGGTGTTCCTCCAATGCCCTTCATTAACTTGGACAGCTGTTTTTGTCGAGAATACATGAAAAAAAAGAAGCAAAGTTGACTTTTCTGAGCTTTCCGCACCGAGAACAAAGGCCTCGGCCAATCACCGTGCACGATACGGACATATTCACGTACGCCCTGGTGTCAATCAAACTTTATTTCTCCTTTCGACCTTGACAAAAGGCAGCTCAGGCCAGATCCACTCCTTCTGTGGTTACCTTTCACAATAAAAGCCCTCCAAATATGACTCTGTCGTGTTGTTACCTGAACATAATCAATTAACTTTGATCGTTATATGAACGGGAACCAAAAAGTATCTTTGCTGAGGCACAACATTAGCAAATACACTCTACACACGAGACAAAGAAACATAAATTGTCCACTATACATATGGAAGACCATTTCCGCAGTAAAAGAAAAAAATATAAGATGAAAATTTAGCGGCGATATTATAATTTAAATTACGAGATCAAAAGTCCTAGTTATGAGATAGAAAGTCGATAGTATGATTACTATCTCATGATTATGACTTACCATGGGGATATTTTTATTATCACAGATACATTTTCCTCTTATTTTTGTATTTTACTGGTGGAAATGGGCTTCCATAATAATGAGCATGTATGTTTTATAAACACAGGGAAACCTGCTGATAATAGTCAATAGACACCTTTTTTTTTCATGTTTGACGTCACAAACAGCATCATCACTAATTTAATTAAAAAAGTAAATTAATTAAAGTGAACCTTTACAGTCCACGCTGACAGGAGTGTAATGCATTGTGGGTATTACACACGCGTCCTTTTCTTAAAGCACCTATTTCAACTAATGCTCTCATCCATTCAACCAGCTCTGCATCTGCTGAGTGCCTCATTGATTTTACAATCAGGCCGTGTGTCTGCACCTTCTTCACCTTCTTTACCTTTTTTACTCTCTTTATCTTTATCTTCTTTACTCTTTTTATCTTCTTTACCTTCTTTACTCTCTTTATCTTTATCTTCTTTACCTTCTTTACCTTCTTTACTCTCTTTATCTTTATCTTCTTTACTCTTTTTACCTTCTTTACCTTCTTTACTCTCTTTATCTTTATCTTCTTTACCTTCTTTACTCTCTTTATCTTTATCTTCTTTACTCTTTTTACCTTATTTACCTTCTTTACCTTCTTTACTCTCTTTATCTTTATCTTCTTTACCTTCTTTACCTTTTTTACTCTCTTTATCTTTATCTTCTTTACCTTCTTTACCTTCTTTACCTTCTTTACTCTCTTTATCTTTATCTTCTTTACCTTCTTTACCTTCTTTACTCTCTTTATCTTTATCTTCTTTACCTTCTTTACTCTCTTTATCTTTATCTTCTTTACTCTTTTTACCTTATTTACCTTCTTTACCTTCTTTACTCTCTTTATCTTTATCTTCTCTACCTTCTTTACCTTCTTTACTCTCTTTATCTTTATCTTCTTTACCTTCTTTACCTTTTTTACTCTCTTTATCTTTATCTTCTTTACACTCTTTACTTTCTTTACTCTCTTTATCTTTATCTTCTTTACACTCTTTACTTTCTTTACACTCTTTATCTTTATCTTCTTTACTCTCTTTACCTTCTTTATATTCTTTATGTTCTTTACACTCTTTATCTTTACCTTCTTTACTCTCTTCACCTTCTTTATCTTTATCTTCTTTATGTGCTTTACCTTCTTTACCTTCTTTACATTCTTTACCTTCTTTACCTTCTTTACCTTCTTTACATTCTATAACCTCTTTACCTTCTTTACTTTCTTTACACTCTTTATTTTTACTTTCTTTACTCTCTTTAGCTTCTCTCTATACCTTCTTCATCTTCTTTATGTTTTTTACCTTCTTTACACTCTCTATCTTTACCTTCTTTACTCCTTTACCTTCTTTACTCCTTTACCTTCTTTACTTTCTTTACCTTCTTTACTCCTTTAGCTTCTTTACTTTCTTTACCTTCTTTACCTTCTATAACCTCTTTACCTTCTTTAAGTTCTTTAGCTTCTTTACTTTCTTTACCTTCTTTACATTCTTTACATTCTTTACCTTCTTTAAGTTCTTTAGCTTCTTTACTTTCTTTACCTTCTTTACCTTCTATAACCTCTTTACCTTCTTTAAGTTCTTGACCTCATCAAGCTCTTTGCACTGAGCTCCACCAGGACGGCCTTCAGCCCACGGACATACAATGACTCCAGCTTTAACAGTCAATAACACCACACACACACACACACACACACACACACACACACACACACACACACACACACACACACACACACACACACACACACACACACACACGATGCATGTAAAACAGATCTGCCGGTTCACTTAAATGATTCCCAATGAAATCAATTTAAAAGAATAGCCCATTTAGAATAAGAGTGAACAGAAGACAGAGCTCAGTGATGAACTCCCTGTTCTCACAATAATCCACACGAGAGTTTTACTGGAGAGGATCTTCATCTTCATCCTTTAACCAAAACCTCCTTTTAACCGAAAACCGAAAACCCAAAGTCGTATTCCTGAATCAGAAACAAAGAAACATGTATGTTTAAAACTTTCCAAATCTTTGTCCTGACCTTCTGGAAATAACTTTTGACTTTGCAAGAATGAAAGTTTGCACAAAAAAAATATTATTTTCGAAATAAGTCCTAATTAATAAAATACAAATAATTTCCCCAAAATCTAGATATAAAAAAAGAATCTCCAGATACGTCTTGAATTTTCTCAACGTCCTAAAACTGAAGATCTGAATTAAACGTGAACCGAAGTGCAACCCACACGGCCATGCATCCCATAATATAAGAACATAATGATTGCGCTGCACTGCTAATATTCAGTTTATTCTGAAAATGTGTTTGTTTTCGCTCTTCTTGTTCAGACTCACTCATTCGTGTGGTTTCAGTGAAAGAGAAGCAGAGTCGTGGGATCTGAACTGAAACACTTTGCCGCTGCAGTCGGACGGGACGGGAACCGACAGCCCGTCCTCTCCCGGCGACCCGGGCTGACCCCGACCCGGCACGGCCTCTTGCCGTGCGCTCGGCTCTCGGTTGCATCGTTCCTCGCTGCGGCGGTGTGATCCGGGCTATAAATAAGATGACCCACTTCACTGGACTCACGATGGAACTCACGATGGAGCTTTTCACCGACGCAGAAAGAACTCTCGTCTTTTTACGCTTTCGGTTTCAGTCTCTTAGGATTCGGTGGAATTACTCGGCCGAATCACCGGGACATTTTTTTTTAGCATTGTCGGTTTCAGCCAGCTGAAGCGTTATAATAACTAATGTAACAGATACAAACACAGGACTTTCACCCCGGACACCGCTGCTCCCCTTCTGTGTAAAACCCAAAAGTCAACATTGACTTTACGTCGTAGAAGATGCTCGTTGTGTTTTTATTTTAACACAAACGTGTCATTGTGCGTTCATAGAGGCTGATATCAAACATATTACTTTTACAGACTCTTACATTTTTATTTATTTTTTATATATATTTATTTATTATTTATTTTTATCTTGTATTTTGTGTTTCCTGTTTAAATGCTGTTTGCACCGGGGATGAGAGGGAAACGTAATTAAAATGTTCTGTATGTCTTGCACATATGGTATTGTTGATAAATAAAGTTGACTTGACTTGATATTCATGCAACATTTACTTGTTTCTGTGTAATTTAACGTATTTAATGTTTGCAGTCTGACGACTGGTTTTCATCATTAATTGTATAACAATTATACTTATGAACTTATAATTATCAACAATAAAAACAAAGTGGTTGCAACGTTTGGTTTGTTCAATTTTCTTCATTTTCCCACAACAGAAACATGATGAAACGACTCATTTAAAAAAATAAAAATAAAAAAATATTTCGATGTGATAAAAACATCTGCTTCAGAATTTCACTTTGTTTAAACTCTAATATCCAACTATATCAAAATATGTCAGGCTGGATTTTGTGAAATATTGAATATTCTAGAAGTCTCGTGCATCATTTATACAGTTTTATGGGATGCTGCAGCCAGAAGAATCTTCAGTATGAATATTTAATTTAATTTAAATATCTCAGTTTCAGCTTTGGGGAATTCCAGTCCGGGAATTTGTGCAAATTAAAGAAACCTTAGGAGAAACGAAGAAGTCAAAGGAAAGTTGTTTTTTAAAGTGAGAGGGTTAAAAAACAATGTGCACTTATTTAAATTTGCTCGCTAGTCATTCAGTTAAATCCTCTTTGAACATTTGATTCAAAACACGACTGGTAATAAAGTATCAATACGGATGAAACGTGGATTTGACGCCTCGTAGGATTTTCTTTCCAGACATCAAAGTTTGACTTCAGACAAACTTCCGCGCCGTGGAGAGGAAGTTGTGTTCATGAGCAATAATTCATCTCGCTGCTGGAACATTTTCACTTTGCAGCACTCAGACGTCCAGTGGAGCGTCAGGACTTCCTCCTCCTCGCGTATCAATCATTGAAAACAGACAAAATGTGACTTTCGTGACAAAGTTGAATCGAGGCCACGGAGCGGGACGACAGGAAGTGGATTCCTACTTTTGTGTTTGCCGACATCTTTTAGACCTTCACTGACGGTAAACGTGACGATTAATGACTCGGCGTTGGTGGAGTGCGGGGGAGGGGGAGCGTTAAGCTCCCATAGATTAAAATGGCCGATGACGCAATTCTCAACCTAAATGTAAAAAAACGGCGACCGTGACTTTCGACGAGACGAACGGCGCCGAGAACGATTCATGAACACGCAGCCGGCGCTCCATCGGGGAAGAGCCGGAGACGGCAATTAAAGGAGTTAGTCCTCGTCTCATGATGTATTCATGTGCACACACACACACACACACACACACACACACACACACACACACACACACACACACACACACACACACACATCACAATTCACACTCTTCTCCTTCTGCTGCAAAAACCTTCCACATACACATGCACAGTTGTATATGCACACACACGCGCACAGACACACAGACACACACACACACACACACACACACACACACACACACACACACACACACACACACACACACACACACACACATCACAATTCACACTCTTCTCCTTCTGCTGCAAAAACCTTCCACATACACATGCACAGTTGTATATGCACACACACGCGCACAGACACACAGACACACACACACACACACACACACACACACACACACAGACACACACACACACACACACACACGCCGACCTTCCAAGAGCTCGCCCTCATCAGTGAGAAACATCGGAAAACAAATCATGCAGGGCAGCGAGGAGGCCGCGGGTAAAGGAGGATGGTGTGTGTGTGTGTGTGTGTGTGTGTGTGTGTGTGTGTGTGTGTGAGTGGGAAGAAGAAGAGGAGGAGGAGGAGAGGAAGAAGGAAAGCAATAAATGAATTTTGGCTGCTGTCTCCGTGCACGCTGTTACCAGCCGCTCGGGTCACCCTGCCTGTCAGGTCACTGGCCAAGCTGCCTGCAGAGTCACATGACCTCCTCCACACACACACACACACACACACACACACACACACACAGACCGGAGGCGGCTACCAATGACGGACCCAGCCATGCAGTCCCCGTCTGTCTGCGGCGGCGCTGATGATGTTCTAAACGACCATAAATCATGGCGCTGATAACGACATTATAACGATCATAACGGAGGATATTGATGACGGCGCTGAAAGCAAGATGACATGATATAAATAACACAAAATAACACTTTGTGGACGATAACGACGATGTTGAGGAAAGCTAACGGGCTGAGAACCTCGGTGCGACGCGTTAAAACACAATATTAGTTAAAGCTGCACTAATCAATATCTTTACCGTTTATTAACCGTGAATCAAATGGTGTGTGTGTAACATGGAGCTGTTTAGAGAACTGTCAATCACCTTGTAGCCCCGCCCCCAAAGCGGCCCCTGCTTTATGGTCTGTTTGACTCTAAATGACCATAATTTACTAAATGAACATCATGCATAATAATTAGCTGTCATGCATCTTACATAATAATTACCTTTTTAATCAAAGCTAATGCTAACAACATTTATACTATTAGTAGATTTCTCCATACACAGCATATTTATATATGTACTTTAATGTATTAATAGCTCAAACAACTCTTCTTTATAATGAATTACCTGTTAAGTATATTGTACAATCATAACACACGTAATTAAATAATTAGCGTTGTGACTGATGGTGTTGATGATCACGCTGAATCACAACGTCAGCGTTAGCTTGTAGCATGCTACATACATGACGCTTCCTTTTCTTTAATAGATTCATATTTATGCTGTGGATTGCTACTCTTATTGTTTTTTAGTTGCACATATATATATATATATATATATATATATATATTTATTATATTTGGGTAAAACTGAGTTACTATTGTTTATTTTTAAAACGTTTAAACTTTTTGCTGAACTTTCAAAAGAAAAACGCACACAAATGAAGACTAACTTTTTGTGTAAGATATCATATGGAGATTTGAGTAAATTTGAAAAATGATTTGATACAAAACAAAATAAATGTGTAATATAAATAAAATAAAAAAATAAATAAAATGATTTGAGAAAATTGAGTAAATATTCCAATAGCGCTCATCAATGGAGAGGAGAACATCTGCTATATTTGGAGTTTATTCTTATTATTTATTGAGTCGTGTCTTTACAACATGTTGGATGCATTGTTCTTGTGAAAGATATTTGAACGTCCGTTTTGGGGCGTGACCCCGCGGCCCCTCGGGAGGTCACGGAGGGGTCGAACGGCCTCCGAGGGTCCGAGGTGACGCGTGACGGGTTCCCGACTCGGCCGCCGACTCGTGACTCAGCCCGAGTCCAAACGGAGGAACCCGGAGCGCGTCAACAAGATGGAGGCTCGCCGGAGGGACCGCCGCGCGGCAAGGTCTCAGCGGACGGACGCGGCCTTTCAAAAGTCTGAAGCGGTGACCTTTTAGTTGGTGACCTCCCGTTTGGGGACGGGCGTCTCTAAAGGCCAGCGCACAGAGGGAGATGTGTCACACCTCCACGCTTCATAGAGTCAAGTCGGAGGGAAAGAACCCAGAGGAGGCATTCAGGACCTTTTAAGGATCTTTTCTGTCTCAAAGGCAGAAACGCTTTTTTGGAAAAGCTCTTTTCTGAAACATCAGAGCAAGCAGTCCAACAACGAAAGGCTGGAGGTCTGACGGAGGAGAATCGTGTGGGACAGAAGTTCAGGAGGAGAAAGAAAGAAAGAAAGACAGAGGAGTGACTAACGCAGCTCCAGCATGACTCTCTCTCTCTCGCTCTTCCTCTCGGACGTCACGATGACGAGCGGCTGAACCGCTCTTCTTCACGCTCGCCGTCCTCCGTGACCTCAAACATCCAGCTTCCATTATGGGATGTTTAACAACGTGACGCCGACGTACTGGAACACAAATCCTTTCGCAGCCTCCTGCGTGTCACCAGACAGAAGGTCACGTTTACGTCCTCGCTCCAGAATAAGATCCTGATGTTGGTTTGGCTGTTTCCCCTCGCATGTCACATGACCTGATGTGTGATACGTCTGCAGGTTTTTAACTCTTCTAGCTCTAAAAATAAATAAAAAAGAATCCTGGATCATTTTGCAGCTGTGAGGTTTTGCTTTGGCCGTCGATAAATGTTAAACAATCCACCGCGTCGTCGATCGGCGGGCCGAGAGGAGGCGGAGTCACATTATCGACGCTCGACGCTCAAAGTTAATGGGCAAAGTTTCGCTGATGCGGAATTTTGAATATTAAAAAGATGTCGGCCGCATTATCTGCCCAGACAACAGCTTTGGGAGCAGCTGTGAACATTCGTCCTGTCAGCGTTTCGTTGTGCAACGACTGTGTTGCACAACGACAATAAATGATCCTCCGGTCCTAAATATATGACCTTTAACCTTTAATAACTATCAAACTAAATCTCTCGTGTTTTAAACCTCGATGTCTAAACACCTCGTGAACACAACCACTGCTTTCTCTTTTCTTTTTCTTTGGTAAAATAACTCTTTTGGTTATCGGCTGCTTTCATAAAAGGTAACAGAAATGACACATTACTGGTTCACTTTGGGCAAATCTGTCACATCTTCACTCAAAAATGAGCATGAGCAGCACAAGAAAACTCCTGCAAATGCGCCGCCTCCTTTCCTTTTATAATATATTAAAAAAACAAAAAAACATTGCAACGTATTCTAGTTTTAAGAGAACAAACAGTTCCCGGGCTCTGAGGTTTCTTCAGTCTACCGAGAGCAGGACCGAGGCCTCCGGCTCTCGTTCTCTCTGCTGAGTGAACGCGTGGCCCCGAGGCGGAGACGCTCATTCAAAACACTTTAAATATGTCCCAGTCATGCAGTTTATTAAGCGCCTCTCATTAGAGACTTTAAGCAGTAATGAGCCTCTGAACCGTTTGTGTGCTCTTGGATGAAGAAGCTGACACGACCTGGTATCAAAATCGTTTACATCGTGATGGTTGCCGACCACCGAGATGGAATTAAAAGAAGCATTTCCATGAGTGATTGTGTGTTTGAAGGCTTTCACACCGACGTCAGAAGGCGATCAGGGCCAGAGAGGAGCTCGGGCGTTTAAGATAACGGACCTCTCCCGCAAACTGACGGCGATCGATGAGCAGACGTCCGGGACTTCGTCCAATTCTTTTTTCTCCGCGACAGCAAATTAGGCGGATCAGAGATTATCTCGGCGGAAGTTAATTCCTGCCACGACGTGACAAATCCCAGCGTAATCCTTTTTTTTTATTTCATGAAGACGGCAGAAACAACACGTCTCTGTTGTTCGGGCGCAGAGACGACACAATGAGACGCTGTGAAGTGAACGCTGAGCGCCATCGGATTAGTCACGGACCGGGATTACAGCGACGTCATTTACAGCACGGGACGACGCCGAGGGACGCTCATTTAATATTTAACACCAAATCATGCTGTGATTGATCTCGTTTTATATTTGCATTGGTTTTGTGTGTGTTTGTTTTAAGTTGAGGGGTCGACTATAAAGATTATCTGTGTCTAAATGTTCGTGGTAATATAACAGTATTTGGAATTTAAACGTTTTTTTCAAGGGAATAAAAAGCTAACAAAGCTAAATGGTATTCCATGTTGACGTCACAAGACGACAACAGAGCCGTCTCCGAAAACAAGTCAGCAAACTTCAGAGTGTTTGTCATATAGAATTATGAGCAGAAAAAGCGTCTTGAAGAGGCGACGAAAAGCCTCTCAGCGATCAGCTCGGTGACTCCGGTCCCATCGTGTGGAAGTGGAAACTAAGAGCACTTCAAAGTCTCAACAACCGCTTCTACAAGCCGGGAGACGACGTTAAATCAATGGAGGATCAGAGAGGCAACACTGTCTCCAAAAAATGTTTTGCATTGTACGTTCCTGCTTGGTTGAAGTTATAAAACAAGATTACGGTGTTAAATAATAACATAAAAACACAATGTAGAGACAGCAACTACAAACCGATCTTAAATAAAAAACAACCGCCCTCAGCAGAATGAACTACTCATAAAGACTCGAGCGGCGGCCTCCTGGGTGAAAGTCCTGTGTTTGTTTTATTGTTGCAGAAACCCGGAAACGCACAACGGCTCAGCCGGGAAGCGATCAATGATCAATGATCAATACGTAACGTTTCAGTAACACGGGTAACAATCTTACGTAACAATCAAAGATCACGTTTACTTCTGACAGCGGCCTCCTGGGTGAAAGTCCTGTGTTTGTTTTAACGCTTTGCAGAAACACATGAACACGATTGGTTAGATGTTGGCGACACGACCACTTGGTTAAGGTCAGAAACGATCTAGAACTCAACGTTTCAGTAACAATCTTACGTAACAATCAAAGACACCGTTAACCTCACAGCGGCCTCCTGGGTGAAAGTCCTGTGTTCGTTAGACTCGTCCACCACGTCTCCCAGCTGCCCTGACTGGACTTCATCGCTGGTTATACTGGTTAAACTGGTTATTACGCCACAGTGACGGTCGCTCTTCGTACTACGTCATTAAACATGATCGCGTTGCATCTGGACGTCATGTGACTTCAGGCCTTAAGCCCCGCCCAGCTTGTAACCCCTCAGTTTGAAGCTAAAACACAAACAGTAATGTCCACCTACGTCTTCTCTGCTAACAAAATACATATTCACCGGGTCGCAGAGCCAAACGTCTCTTTGCATAAACGGTTGTTTTGTGGATCAGATTGGTGCTTTTAAAACGCCCACCTGTTTTAATTTGATGGCAAACAGTTCACAGTGTAAACATTGCTGGCTCCGTTTCCATGAATCATCCCGTTAACACAATAGTCCTCCCACTCTGACCACAGCGTTCATATTCACTAAAGTGGACGTTTGGAGTTCAAAACACACCGAGAAAACAAGTCCTGCTCTCCGGTGTGTGTGTGTTGCTTCATTTGGTTTCCGTTCCTCGCCCACAGAGACGTCTCTCCAGCTGTGGCGACCCAGGAAACGTCTTCCCCGATTTCCTCTGAGTCTGCGGATCCAAGAAGACGCAGATGCAACCAGACAGCTTCCATCAGCGAAGGTAAAGCAGCAGCAACGAGCCCACAGACCTTCTTCTTTTTTAATGGCGGACACGAGGACTTGTGCACAGGTGAGGCTAATGATGTTAACGACCAGTAAGCCCCAGAATGCACTGCAGCAGAACTCCTAGACACGGTGGAGACACTTCCCCTGCTATTTGTTGCTCGTTAGCTTCGCTGTTGTGCGACTCACTGAAAGCTCTGCCGTGAGCTCACAGGTCCACTGAAGGCGCTTATACTTATAAAAAAAAGATGCTTTTAGAATATATGCAAAAAGGCAAAATAAGACTTTAATTTAGGAACAAAAAGTAAGAGCAAAGATATGTTTTTTTTTGCCATAGGGAGCTATTTAATGTGGCAGAAATCCAGACATCTTAAAAAGGTATAGCAGTAATTTAGAACGTCCCTTCAGAGTAGTAAAGATATCCACATTAATATGTTATTTGGGCATTTTTATCCATAGATAAAATATAATATATATCACAAGTGGACGTAGTCATCACGACGTCACCCATTGGGTGTGGAATGCAACATAAGCAGTTTTTTTAGTGTGTTTTTGTTGTTGTACTTGTGCTGTCAATTGGTGTGTTATTCACACCGCTTTCATTTCCACTCCATGATATGTAAACACACACACACACACACACACACACACGCTTTCCATCTGCTCTGGTTGATAATCTTCCCCCTGAGCGTCCTGTCCTCCCCGCTCTCCGTGATCAAAGTTTGGATTTGCTTTAATTATGTCAGATCAATGCTGGCCGTGGCTACTTTGTGGCCAACGCTGAGGAAGCAAAGAAGAAGAAGAAGAAACCGCTGAGTCGTCCTCTGCCGGTGTCTAATACGCGCACAGCGAGGAGCGGGGTGTGGGCGAAGGCTCGGCTCCGATCATTAGCCCTAAGTGTTCCCCATTATGTTCCCGAAGCCTCTGAAGACCTGGATCCCTAATTGATCTCATCCTGGCATTTAGCAACACTCGGCAGAGCAAAGGGCCGCTCGCTACCCCGGCACTAACAGATAGGGCCGCCCGGCAAACACTCGCTCATCGCTGCGAACGAAGGCCTGATACTCGGATGGCTGCGCCGCGTCACGCGCTCCGCCGCCCCGGCAGCGCCGGAGAGCGCGGCAGCAAAGGTCACGCTTCCAGAGGAGTCAAACCCCCTCGCTCGGGTTGCCTTTAGAGGACTGTCGGTCCACGCGGGAGCAGTTTGGCTGCGTTCCAGACCGTTCCAACCACAGAGTGAGAATAAGAAGTGGGCGGAGTCACGGTGACGTCAGCACATCGATTTGTGGACCGCCGTTATGAAGCGTTGAGTTCGGCGATTTTGCCGTCGCCATCTTGGATTACAGCCGGAGGAGAGACGTAAAGACGCCATATACGTCTCTGGTGTCGACCTGTCAATCACCTTGTAGCCCCGCCCCTAAAGCGTCCCCTGCTTTATGGTCTGTTTGACTCTAAATGACCATAATTTACTAAATGAACATCATGCTGTATTGAAGAAGACTTGAAACTAGAGATTGAGACATAAACTCATGTTTACAATGTTTACTGAGGGAATACATCAAGAGAAGTAGAGTCATTTATATATACTTCTATACAACCAGAGGAGTCACCCCCTGGTGGTCAGGAGAGAGAATGCAGCTTTAACACATGAAGCATATACTTCTATACAACCAGAAGAGTCACCCCCTGGTGGTCAGGAGAGAGAATGCAGCTTTAACACATGAAGCATAGACTTCTATACAACCAGAGGAGTCGCCCCCTGCTGGTCAGAGAAGAGAATGCAGCTTTAACACATGAAGCATAGACTTCTATACAACCAGAGGAGTCACCCCCTGGTGGTCAGGAGAGATAATGCAGCTTTAACACATGAAGCATAGACTTCTATACAACCAGAGGAGTCGCCCCCTGGTGGTCAGGAGAGAGAATGTAGCTTTAACACATGAAGCATATACTTCTATACAACCACAGGAGTCGCCCCCTGCTGGTCAGTAGAGAGAATGCAGCTTTAACACATGAAGCATAGACTTCTATACAACCAGAGGAGTCGCCCCCTGGTGGTCAGGAGAGAGAATGCAGCTTTAACACATGAAGCATATACTTCTATACAACCACAGGAGTCGCCCCCTGGTGGTCAGTAGAGAGAATGCAGCTTTAACACATGAAGCATAGACTTCTATACAACCAGAGGAGTCGCCCCCTGCTGGTCAGAGAAGAGAATACTGCTTTAAGAAAGTTCTGCATCGGCTTAAATTACACACATTTGTTCTCGTAAATCTAGTTCCACGAGTATGTTAAGTAGTTAACGTAAATAAGTCAGCGGTTAACTTCTGGTTCCTCAAGGGACACGAGCAGCTGTCTCCTGGGTGAAAGTCCTTTCTTTGTTTTTGGACCTGCTGTGTTAAAGATGCATGTAGTCGGGGCGCTGTGAGGCATTCTGGGTACTCTGGAGTCCACCAACTTTCATGTGATATTAAAGCGTCTGGAATGAAAAAGCTTTGAAGGCAGGAAGTGAAATTTGAAGTTTATATTTAAAATACCAAATGTGCTCAGTTTCAGTCCCAGAGGGCCGCAGCTCACAGATGATTCCTCAGCATGTTTCATATTTAATAGTCCATTTATGGAACTAATGAAAACATTTCACAACATCTGTCAACAACAAGGGAATACTAATTAGTTGTTAATTATTCTATATTATAGTATAGAAGTAAAACTTTTTGCAAATTAAACATGACTTTTATATATTTCACGTTTAAAGGCTGCTATAGTTCAAAGCATTTAATTTTTTTTTTAAATGAATGTTTTTTCATCCTAAACTCTGAATAATGACATACGTTTTAAATAATTAAAAAGTAAATTCCAGATGTGACAAACATCAGGGTTAAAAGGTGCTTAAGACGTGTAGGATGTGGCCATCATTTTAATTTATAGTCCATGTTGCAGATATATCGACTAAATTAGCATGCTAACCAGCTAGCCGCGATAGTGAGTCCCAGTCGGTCCAACATGACTAAGACGTAGAGCGACCCTGAAGGCTCGTCAATAGCGCACCGGGGTCCGTGTGTGTTTGCATAGTTTGTTTATTGGATTCAATCCAAAGTGACAGAAACAAAAAAAAACACCCTGCCTCGAGCACGCGGCCGCTCAGGGAGACGGACGGACCTTCCGTTAGCGGCTAGCTCAATTTCAGCTAATGCAAAGCCCAGTGTCAGGGCTCTGATCCCCTGACAGCTGAAGCTCTGTCCCCCCCTTTAGTCGTTCCTTCCTCTCCGCCACACGGAACCCAATGAACCCAATATCAACTCCTACACGGCGCGTAGTTAGCATCCGGTTAGCGTCCGGTTAGCTCCCGGTTAGCGCCCGGTTAGCGCCACAGCAAACAAAGATGGCTACGGTGTGACCGTGTTATATTCTGCCGGTTGTTAGCTAGCAGTTTTTATTTTTTATTTTTAAACAACTGATGACAACTGTACATTTAGATCATGTGACATCTGACAGGATGAAGACTTTTCTTTTTGCGTTTGCCTTTAATTGAACCAGATTCAAGGAATCCATTTCTGCATTTCACTACTGAATCTAATTTCTAAAACTGCACTGCAACATTTATTCTATTTTTTTAGCTTTTTGTTTTGTTTTACTGACTTGTTAATGTTTAAATGAATGTTTTTAAATCTTCTTTTCTTTTGCATTACGTTTCAATGCTTTTAACGGTTTTATGTGAAGCACTTTGAAATGTCTTGTTGTTGAAATGTGCGACACAAATAAACTTGCCTTGCCTTACTGAACAAACAAGATCATTAAGGTTGTCTGTTAAAAAAAAAACACAAACTTAGATCAGAAACCTTTAAACCTGGTCCCTCTCCGTCTCTTTCTGTATCCACACATCTGTCTTCTGTCGCCGTCCGTCTGCACTTTAATCACAGAAACGTAGCAGCGCCAAACATTTCCAGGAACTTTCCTTCTGTCCCATTGAGTTACATTCGCCGAGGGGGCGCATTGATAATATACGCTCGTTATTCATGCTGCAAATCTGTCTCTGTCGGCTAATCAATAATGTATTATCATACATCAAGATTTTGGAAATGGACCTGCCCAGAAGTTAATTATTGTAGAGATGGTAGCGAACTCTACCGGAGCTGTCGATGGTTTTTCATTTGGGGAGTCGTGAGATTAATCTCAGAAAAAAAAGAATATATATAAATATATGTGTGTGTGTGTGTGTGTGTGTTATGATTTGTTATGATGTGAGATGCGGGTGATAAATATGGTCCAGGCACCTGCAGAACAAATGAAACCCCCTGAGGGCAGCTTCATAAATAACACAGTGGCTTCAACACTATAAATCCCCGATCCCTGAACTCTGACCCCCGACTTTCATTTCCTGCCGTGTTTCTCCCTTCTGGGGATCAGAAGAGGATTGGAGTGAAGTCTGAATTAATGCTGCGACTCCTTTCATCCTCAATCTGTGGCGCTCACTACATTCGACACAATGTTTCATCCGATGAGGTTTTGTTTGACCGAACATTCATTATTTTGTTCTTTTCACCCAGAAATCCATTTAACAACAAAAACATAACGGCATGGAATTCAGCTGCATACGATCACGCCTCTGGGCCGCATTGCATTCTGGTCTTTTAGGGCCTGCTGACTGGACTGAGATAGTTTTGGCCATAACTTGATTTATAGATTGATAAGGGCTGGAGAATTTAAATTAAACCACATCATTATGATATCAACATATTGAGTTGTAGATTGTCTAAAGGGAAATTAAATGCATATTAAAACATTACTATTTAATTGTTGTTCTTTTTTTTTTATGCTCCTGCAAACCACAGGATACGAGGAATGCCGACGTTTATGAACCACAAATACTTTCCGTGAATACGTTTCATATCTTTGCAAAAACACAGAATGCAACGCGCTTAACGTTGAGATTGATATTAAGCAACAACAACTAGTGGTTTGGTTTGTGTTTAAAATAATAAAACAGAACTGCCGTAAAAATCACACTAAAAGACACTATACCGATCAAAAGTTGAGAATACTTTAACTTGTAAGAGAAGCAGACTTTCTTACGTAACATTAGCATCAAGCCTCCAGAGTGAAAGTCCTGTGTTGGTTAGACCCACCGTGCTGCGTTAATATTACACAACGTGACACACACACAAAGTGTCATAAACTAAACAGCGGAATATATATTTTGGATGTTTTCTGGAAGACTAAGACGGGATGTGGAAGCTAAATAGACCGAAATCAAAAACAATGGACTGTGTTTTTGCTTGAATTGTCTCGCTGTAGATAAAATAAAAACATGAAGATGTAATTGTGTGTTTGAGATGTTATAGGTTTTCTCACCGTTAAATAAAAACACATACAACAACAATCAAGTTCTTTAGGTGTGTGACTCAAATATGACTCGACTGACAAGCGCTCTGATATGATAAAAGAGCTTTATGTCACCATGTGGGGAGAAAAACACCAAACTGTTGTCTGTTCACGTCAACTGTGACCTTGAGCTTTCACAAAAACAACCAGATCGAAACAACTTTCAATCTGGTTGTGGGAAACCGGAGGCGACAGCCAGCCGACACGTATCCAGCTAACAACGGCACAACCGCAAATGTTACGGCGCAGCAGAAATACCACTCGTGGTCACGTGACCTTCAGGGACGTCGTTCTGTCGCGGCGCCGCCGTTTAACTTGTTCCACTTGTTCTAGTTGTTTTAGTTGTTTTCGTCGACGCGGAGGCTAACCTTTTTATTTAATGAACAAACCGCCGAGACCTTCAGTCTTTTCTGAGTCACTCTGTTCTCTGTAAAAAAGTCAATTCTGTCCCGGGTTTCAATTCTGCCGGTTCCAGGATGAGGACTTTTTATTTAATAACAACAGCGTCTGACATCCAGGGCTTCTCCACTTGAAATCATTTGGCGGAGACGGCGAGTGACCTTCTCTAAATCGCCACAACTCAACATCAATTTATTTCATGAGCTGGTGGAGTCGGATTTAATTTACCCTGCGACGTGATGAAGGTGCACGCGTGTGTGTGTGTGTGTGTGTGTGTGTGTGTGTAGAGAACCCCGCACGCAGCTGCGTTTTCAAGGCCAGCTCAAGGTTACCTTCCAGCAAGCAGGCAGGGAAAAATATTCTCCGTGCTAATATAAAACTACAGATTACATCGTCCCCGCGGAGCGTGCACGCGCTCTAAAACGCGAAGACCCCCCCCTGTTTAGATTACGTGTTCGTAAGGACCGCTCGCCGCTTCCACTCGAGAGAATAAAAGGGGCTTTATTGAATGTAGGAATCCATAGAGGGGAAAAGGTCGCCCGTTATTGTCCGGGCGGAGACGAATCGCGCTCGTAGTAACGACCAGAAACCAGAGGGCCGATCAATCTGCGTTGCGGCGGCGAGGCGGATCCGAGGAGGGGAGAAGGAGCGGTCGCTTGTTTCTACAGAAGGAGAAGATTTCTCTCTCTGTTTTATTATTTGTTGCAGGTTGCACTGCGACAAACGGAGCAGCAGGAAACACACGGAGGCTCGACGTAAATCACCTGATTTGACAAAAAGAAGAGAAAGAAAGAAAGAAAGAAAGCACTTCTCATCCTCCTGCAGAACGAGAGACATTCGGTCCGTTATTGTCTCTCGATCACTCCGACACAAATTTCCCTCGAGAGGATTTTCTTAGTTTCCTTCTTCCCCCGAAAACGCCGTAAAACGACACAAAGTCGAAGGCGCGCGCGTGAACCCGAACATCCTGACATACCCGGACGAACGAGCCACACTTCCCCAAAGCTAACCAATCAAATAAAAGCTCCGCCTCCAGGGCCTGATGGGAAAGCAACATGGACGCTCGCGGGCCCGTCGATCGCCCCGCCTCATCGGTATTCCCCCGGCGGTCACGGTTTTGCACGTTGCACGTTCTCGAAGCGGCGTCCGCGTTCTGAGCGCGTCAGCAGCAGCAGCGGCCGAACGCCTCGTCACTGATGCGTTCAGTCAGCTCGTTAGCGCGTCGCTGCTCGCCCGCTCGGCTCACCGTCACTGTCCGCTGTCCGGAAAGTGACGGGCGAGTTCAGTCATCCGCGGCTCCTTAAAGATGCAGTTTAGTCCACTGTAATTTATACGTCCATCACCGGGCCGAGCGTGCACCGACGTGACGCTCGCGCAGCTCGGGCACTCGCTCTAAAGGGGAAGATCCTTTTTTGCTTCAGAGGCAACGCGACGCATTTCCCGTGACTTCACATTCAAACCCGTCGGCTTTGAGCTGGTAATGAGAAAGAAGAGCAGCAGGAAATGAGCTCAAGCAGATGATTTTGCTTCCTAGATTGTGTTTTTATCCGATGCGAGGGCCCGAGGACAGGAGATGGCCTCTGGAGCTGATTTGTGATATTGAGCAAAACACATAAATTGACACCAAACAGCTCATATTACACGAGGAAAACAGCTTTTTTTTGGGGGGGCCTCCCAACATCTACTACCTGCACGGGGTTACCTATGTGCTTTTGCAGGGGCGATACAGTTGAGTCAGCTGTAACATCTGTGTTGCTTACACTATTCCAACTGTAGTGATTAGTTGAACTTGATACTTCAAGTTCACCACTTTAGTTGAACTGATTTATGGAAATTAGTTGAATGAACTAAAACCTCAAATCCTTTTTTTTTTTACAGTGTATTCAGATTTTTGATAAACTAAATTGAGAATTGAGACGATACCACATTAAATGAGTCAATGATCTATTTATGCTTCATAACTAAATGTTTGAAGTTAGATGTCGACGTAAACACATTTAATTCAGTGAGTTTAGTCGCTTCAAACTAAAAACACAGGACTTTCACCCAGGAGACAGCGGGCCGTGTCCCGTGTGGAAAGAGTACGTTGGTTACTTGAACATAACCGAGTGGTTTCGTTGTGTTTTTTGCTTTGTTTTGTTTAAATTTCGTTGTCAAGTGTTCAAAACTGCGACTGTAATCTGGGAGAAAATCCTTTAAAACCCTTAAAACGTGATAAAAGTGGAGTTTAGTCATTGGAGACGTGATTCTACGTATAGTTTACATAGAAGTCAGTCTTCAAATAGCCTACAGATGTTACCATTTAAATACATGAATATGTTAATGTCGCCCTCATTAAATAAAGCGTAACATGCATTTAATAATGTTCTCATTACGAGGCAGTAGAAGATATTTCCCCCAGTGACTTTGACTCGGCTGCTGTTGTGACAGCAGAATAAAACGTCTCAGATCATCCGACCGACCGCGAAGGGAAAGAGGTCACGGGTCGGTTTCCGTGTTCTGCTGGCGCTCCTCACTCTTAAAATATCATCCTCCATTTTGTTCCCAGAGTCACGCCTTCAGTGAATAAAGGTGGAGACGAGTTCTCACCTCGCGACAGATTTAAACCTGAGGACGAGATTAAAGGTTTTGTTGAGATGGACGTTATTATCCTGCAGGTTCAAACCTCAATCTAGATGCTCAGAGAGAGAGAGAGAGAGAGAGAGAGAGAGAGAGAGAGACAGACAGAGGATGGATATATGCGAGCATTAAATGTGCATTGATCAGGTCCTGCCCCGGCCATTGACAGGCTAATCAATGTTTAGTAATAAGGCTGAATGTGGAATGAGGTGTGTGTGTGTGTGTGTGTGTGTGTGTGTGTGTGTGTGTGTGTGTGTGTGTGTGTGTGTGTGTGAGGGGGGGGGGGGGGTCCGAGTCGGGACGGAAGGGAAAGAGATATCAATTAAAGGAGGGAGCTGCAGAGTCCGGGCCCGAGGAGCTGAGACGGCAATATCCCGACTCGGGTTCATTAACTAAACAGTGTGTGCTGAATGCAAAAAAACTGCAAACCCACACACACACACACACACACACACACACACACACACACACACACACACACTCAATGGAGATGAGGGAGTCGCTGCATAGGTGGGAAAACGCTTTTGATAGTTCCCATAATGAAATACCTCGGAGGCCGAGCGGGGGAAATAACATCCGCGACGTTTGATGCAATAAAGCGAGAAGAAAAAAATGGTGCCGGGCGCCCGCGGGTTTGGAGATGCAAAACGGGACCCGGACACATTACCGAATTATTACACTGTGAGATATTTGCATATAATGCGCGTTGAGTGTAAATTGGGGCAGAGAGAGTGGGTGAAAGGAAACAGAATATAAGAAAACGAGCAGAACAAATACGATGGAGTGTTTCAAACGTCTGAATACGTCTTCATACCTCGACTTCACTGCTGAGGGAAATATTGTACTCATAATACTGTAGTAGCTTCTTACTTTCATCAGGGGAGTTTCCTCTTAGAGGTCATTTACAAAAGGTCCTTCATCCAGTCAACTACTAGCTTTTTGAACAAAGTATGAGTTGTTTCATTAAACATATTGCTATATTTCCTATATTTATTAATTTCAGTACTTTCTGTAAACCTTTAACATTACATTAAAACTATAATGTGTTAAAGCTGCATTCTCTCTCCTGACCACCAGGGGGCGACTCCTCTGGTTGTATAGAAGTCTATGCTTCATGTGTTCAAGCTGCATTCTCTCTCCTGACCACCAGGGGGCGACTCCTCTGGTTGTATAGAAGTCTATGCTTCATGTGTTAAAGCTGCATTCTCTCTCCTGACCACCAGGGGGTGACTCCTCTGGTTGTATAGAAGTCTATGCTTCATGTGTTAAAGCTGCATTCTCTCTCCTGATCACCAGGGGGCGACTCCTCTGGTTGTATAGAAGTCTATGCTTCATGTGTTAAAGCTGCATTCTCTCTCCTGACCACCAGGGGGTGACTCCTCTGGTTGTATAGAAGTCTATGATTCATGTGTTAAAGCTGCATTCTCTCTCCTGACCACCAGAGGTGACTCCTCTGGTTGTATAGAAGTCTATATAAATGACTCTACTTCTCTTGATGTATTCCCTCAGTAAACATTGTAAACATGAGTTTATGTCTCAATCTCTAGTTTCAAGTCTTCTTCAATACAGCATGATGTTCATTTAGTAAATTATGGTCATTTAGAGTCAAACAGACCATAAAGCAGGACCAGCGACTCTGGATCCTACGCTTCCCATCATGCACCACACCCTCTCCTCCTGCCTGCTGTGTAAACACGTTCATACCTCTACCTAAATAAAGGATGTGAGTACTTCCTTCATCCCTTGGTGTCAATCATCAGGCAGAAAATAGAAGTTTGTCTGAAAAAGGATTCCCTCTCCGTGAGATGAATAATTGAGGCGTCGCCGGCAGCGAGCTCAACGAACCCCAAACCTGATCCTGATCCTGAACCTGGTCCTGATCCTGCTCCTGATCCTGATCCTGATCCTGATCCTGCTCCTGCTCCTGATCCTGCTCCTGCTCCTGATCCTGAACCTGGTCCTGATCCTGCTCCTGATCCTGATCCTGATCCTGATCCTGCTCCTGCTCCTGATCCTGCTCCTGATCCTGCTCCTGATCCTGATCCTGCTCCTGCTCCTGCTCCTGCTCCTGCTCCTGCTCCTACTCCTGCTCCTACTCCTGATCCTGCTCCTGCTCCTGCTCCTGATCCTGCTCCTGCTCCTGATCCTGCTCCTGATCCTGCTCCTGATCCTGATCCTGCTCCTGCTCCTGCTCCTGATCCTGATCCTGCTCCTGCTCCTGATCCTGCTCCTGCTCCTGATCCTGCTCCTGCTCCTGATCCTGATCCTGATCCTGCTCCTGCTCCTGATCCTGCTCCTGCTCCTGATCCTGCTCCTGCTCCTGCTCCTGATCCTGCTCCTGATCCTGCTCCTGCTCCTGATCCTGATCCTGATCCTGCTCCTGCTCCTGATCCTGATCCTGATCCTGCTCCTGCTCCTGCTCCTGATCCTGCTCCTGCTCCTGCACCTGCACCTGCTCCTGCTCCTGCTCCTGATCCTGATCCTGCTCCTGCTCCTGCTCCTGATCCTGCTCCTGCTCCTGATCCTGCACCTGCTCCTGCTCCTGCTCCTGATCCTGCTCCTGATCCTGCTCCTGATCCTGCTCCTGCTCCTGATCCTGCTCCTGATCCTGATCCTGCACCTGCTCCTGATCCTGCTCCTGCTCCTGCTCCTGCTCCTGATCCTGCTCCTGCTCCTGCTCCTGCTCCTGATCCTGCTCCTGATCCTGCTCCTGCTCCTGCTCCTGCTCCTGCTCCTGATCCTGATCCTGATCCTGCTCCTGCTCCTGCTCCTGCTCCTGCTCCTGCTCCTGCTCCTGCTCCTGCTCCTGCTCCTGATCCTGCTCCTGATCCTGCTCCTGCTCCTGCTCCTGCTCCTGATCCTGATCCTGATCCTGCTCCTGATCCTGCTCCTGCTCCTGCTCCTGATCCTGCTCCTGATCCTGATCCTGCTCCTGATCCTGCTCCTGATCCCGGGACGAGGCGCTGCCGTCTCACTCTTTATTAAATGCATTCACCTTGTTGATGATGCATCCGGCGGCACGGAGCCCAAAACCTCCTGAATCCCACTTCCCCTCTGCGGGTCTATCACCACACCGTCCTCTGATGATGCAACACAACACATCGCTCAGTCATCCTCTGTGTGTCTTTATAAGTTCATATATGTGTTACTGGTATATTGGTTTATGATAGTGCACAGAAAAGGAATATATATATATATATATATATATATATATATATATATATATATATATATATACTTTGCAAATAAATAATAATGAAAAGTTATATGTTCTTATCGTAACTATATCTTAATATATAACATAGCTCTATATGTTAAGAGTATCTGTGCGCAGTTTGGCTTTGATAGAGTGAAGTTAAGTATTTTTAATAATTAAAGGACGTTCCCATCGGCCCTCTGATTGGTTGAGCTAGAACCATCAACACAAACGGCCAAATCACGAGATTCAGAAACAGCAACGTTGCTCTCATCTGTCACAAACGCAACCGTTGCTGCAACTTCCCCTTTCAGGGCAACGTCCAACGTGCCCCGCCCACCAGGACTAACATGAGGACTAACACAAGGACTAACATAAGGTTTTAGTCTGGGGTCTGCATGGACTAACATAAGGACTAACATAAGGACTAACATGGACTAACATAAGGACTAACATGAGGACTAACACAAGGACTAACATAAGGTTTTAGTCTGGGGGTCTGCATGGACTAACATAAGGACTAACATAAGGACTAACAAGGACTAACATAAGGACTAACATAAGGACTAACATGAGGACTAACATGAGGACTAACATAAGGTTTTAGTCTGGGGGTCTGCATGGACTAACATAAGGACTAACATAAGGACTAACACAAGGACTAACATGAGGACTAACATAAGGTTTTAGTCTGGGGGTCTGCATGGACTAACATAAGGACTAACATAAGGACTAACACCAGGACTAACATGAGGACTAACACAAGGACTAACATAAGGTTTTAGTCTGGGGGTCTGCATGGACTAACATAAGGACTAACATAAGGACTAACATAAGGACTAACATGAGGACTAACATAAGGTTTTAGTCTGGGGGTCTGCATGGACTAACATGAGGACTAACATGAGGACTAACATAAGGACTAAATTAAGGACTAACATAAGGACTAACATGAGGACTAGGTTTTAGTCTGGGGTCTGCATGGACTAACATAAGGACTAACATAAGGACTAACATGAGGACTAACATAAGGACTAGGTTTTAGGCTGGGCTCTGCATGGACTAACATGAGGACTAGGTTTTAGTCTGGGCTCTGCATGGACTAACATGAGGACTAGGTTTTAGTCTGGCCTCTGCATGGACTAACATGAGGACTAGGTTTTAGTCTGGGCTCTGCGTGGACTAACATGAGGACTAGGTTTTAGTCTGGGCTCTGCATGGACTAACATGAGGACTAGGTTTTAGTCTGGGCTCTGCATGGACTAACATGAGGACTAGGTTTTAGTCTGGGCTCTGCATGGACTAACATGAGGACTAGGTTTTAGGCTGGGCTCTGCATGGACTAACATGAGGACTAGGTTTTAGTCTGGGCTCTGCATGGACTAACATGAGGACTAGGTTTTAGGCTGGGCTCTGCATGGACTAACATGAGGACTAGGTTTTAGTCTGGGCTCTGCGTGGACTAACATGAGGACTAGGTTTTAGTCTGGCCTCTGCATGGACTAACATGAGGACTAGGTTTTAGTCTGGGCTCTGCATGGACTAACATGAGGACTAGGTTTTAGGCTGGGCTCTGCATGGACTAACATGAGGACTAGGTTTTAGGCTGGGCTCTGCGTGGACTAACATGAGGACTAGGTTTTAGTCTGGGCTCTGCGTGGACTAACATGAGGACTAGGTTTTAGTCTGGGCTCTGCATGGACTAACATGAGGACTAGGTTTTAGGCTGGGCTCTGCATGGACTAACATGAGGACTAGGTTTTAGGCTGGGCTCTGCGTGGACTAACATGAGGACTAGGTTTTAGTCTGGGCTCTGCGTGGACTAACATGAGGACTAGGTTTTAGTCTGGGCTCTGCATGGACTAACATGAGGACTAGGTTTTAGTCTGGGCTCTGCATGGACTAACATGAGGACTAGGTTTTAGGCTGGGCTCTGCATGGACTAACATGAGGACTAGGTTTTAGTCTGGGCTCTGCGTGGACTAACATGAGGACTAGGTTTTAGTCTGGGCTCTGCATGGACTAACATGAGGACTAGGTTTTAGTCTGGGCTCTGCATGGACTAACATGAGGACTAGGTTTTAGTCTGGGCTCTGCATGGAGCATAACAGCGATGCATAACTGAGCGTGCAGCGATGAGTAAGAGTTGCTTCCAGCAGGAAGAGGAACTGGGTCCAGGAAGCGGATGTTAAAATATGTCTGCTGGAGCTGCCGGCCATGGTGATGTACTACACAACTACACAACTACACAACTACACATCAACACAACATATTTTAATTCTGAAAGCAAAAGAAATGCATGTTTGGCTTTTGGTTCTCAGGGTTTAGCTTGACGTAGAACCAGCAGCAGCAGAATGCATTGTGGGTAATCGATTAATGGGTCGCTTGTAATGAAAGATGAAACTACAACCAAAACCTGTTGTAGAAACAATGCACATGTTGGCTGTTTTCTGGGTTCAAACAAAGTCTCCTGGCATGACCTGTGTGTGTGTGTGTGTGTGTGTGTGTGTGTGTGTGTGTGTGTGTGTGTGTGTGTGTGTGTGTGTGTGTTATTGCTCCAGGCCGCCCTGAGAGTCTTCCCGTCCCCTCACATGCCTGTTGACGCTCACATCATGCACATCGTGACCGCTAGTGGTCGCTGTTCACTCCCACACACACACACACACACACACACACACACACACACACACACACACACACACACACACACACACACAATCCTGCCCGGATTCACTGCGACTTGATCTAATCCCGTGCGGGCCGACGTGCTCAGGAGCAACAACGCACGCAACCCCAGAGACAACTTTCACAAGATTTCAGCTGGATCCCCTCACACACACACACACACACACACACACACACACACACACACACACACACACACACACACACACACACACACACACACACACACACACACACACACATTTTAACCCCTTCAAGCCGTCCAAAGGGGAGCTCTGATTCACATGCATGTCCCAAACGACAGCAAAGCAATACAAATGCAAATGTCAACGTTATCACACACACACACACACACACACACACACACACACACACACACACAGTGAAGTCCAGTTCATGCCTCCGCTTACCTGAAAAACACAACGGTTTCCCACAAATAGATCCCCAGCGCGTTTAGCCGGCACATTCTTGCCAGTCTCATTTTGTTTGGAGGGGTGGGGGGGATGGGGGTTTGGGGGGTTTGGAGGAGGGGGGGGGGAGGTGAGGTGGAGGGTGAGAGGGTGAGAAGGGGAGGGGGGGAGGGGGGTCACACTCTCGTGGGGATGAATTCCACTCCGAAAAAAACAAGAAAAATTCCTTTAGTGGTGGAAAAGGAGGAGGAAGAGGAGAGGGGAGGGGGGGTTGTGGTTATGGTTTATGACCTCCAAGGTGAGCCGAACAATATGTGTGTGTGTGTGTGCGTGTGTGTGTGTGTGTGTGTGTGTGTGTTTCAAATCCCAGAGTCGCCGGTGCTGAGCCGCGGGATGCTCATGACCTCACCGGCCATGAAATCATGCTCGTGTCCGCCACGGGAGGAGAGAAGAAGAAGAACAAAAAAAAAAAAAAATCCACAAAATCCAAAGCTCCAGAAATGTGCGTTTCAGGACCACGGACAGAGGCACCGGTGGGTTCTGCGGGGACGCAGCTCGTCCAGGTTTTTTTGGGGGGAGGAGGAAGAGGAGGAGGAGGAGGAGGAAGGTGGGGGGTCCTCTCACAGGCTGCTGCTAATTGACACGCAATTACACCCAATTACTCGTAAGTCCAGTCTGTGCGATCCACAGCGGGTCC